>RJWM01022207.1:0-23607 GCA_004363535.1 Dasyprocta punctata | reverse complement strand
TGTCATATTTTCACAATGGCTACTCATTGTAATAGCAAATAACCAACTGGGTCTTTTTATATATATATATACAGTGCGATAAGCTGACTAAAAAATTCAGCTAGAAAGTCAAACACACAAGAGTGTTCTGGAAATTTGTTGAGAGAGCAGTCAGAAAGACAGCTTTCAAGAAGGCAAAAGATACAACAAAAATCTCAAAATTTAAATTATGAGGCGCTTTAGGGCAGTTCAATTCGCAGAGGCAGACAGGAAAGTGGTGGCTGCCAGGGGCTGCAGTGGGGGATGGGGAGTTAGTGTTTAACAAGTGCAGTTTCAATTTTGCAAGATGAAAAAGTTCTGGAGATGGATAATAGTGATGGTTGCACCACGGTATGAATGTACTTCATGCCTCTGAGCTGCATGCTTTAAAAATGCTAAACATACATTTTATGTTATCTATATTTTACATTCTAAAAAAAAAAAAATATATATATATATATATATATATATATATATATATATGTTTGTTTGGACAGGGTCTCCCTATATAGTTCAGGATGGTCTTGTACTCACTATGTAGTCCAGGCTGGCCTCAAACATGTGGCAATCCCCCTGCCTCAGCCTCCTGAGTGCTGGGATTATAGGCATACACTACTACACCAGGCTTTAAAATTACAGTAATGGAAATCAGCCCATGTATGCAGCAGCCTCTGGTCTGCTTCTGACCTTGGAGCTTGCCATGGACTTCACACAGTGCCATCTGCCACAGAAGTTTCTAACAAAAAGACCCCAAGGCAGCTGCTTCACTGCAGCTGGGGAGGCCTTGAAAAGTGTTCTAAGTCTCTGGGTTTTGCTCACAGCTGCCAAGCTTTTACTACTCCAAAGATGCCCTGAAAAATATTGGAATGCTATCAAGATTGTAGAGGAACACAAGATCAAGAGATTTGTCTTTCATTTTGGAGCAAGTGTCCAACAAAACTCAGGTGGCTGGACCCCAGGAACTCTACTGATACGGTCACTCCCTGCTTTATGCTGGAAGGTGCCTCCTGCCCTCAACTGGGACGTATCCTGCCCAGCTTACCAGGGAACCATCCCCTACCTGCTCTTAGCATGACGGCACCAGTGTAGGGGACCACAACATGTTCCCTGGGTTGGTGAAATGACAACAGTCCTATGTGATGCGTGTGCTAACTTCCCAAAATAAACCCCACCATCATGGAATATTAACATGCACTAATAAAATGTAAAAAGACTTACAGATTCCTACCTAACACCCAAGCCCAGATCCATGAAACTGGGATAAATCCAAGGCAAGATACGGCACACAGTCCGCAGCTCCTGTCATTCCACTGTTTACCGGGATGGAGGAAAGAGCCATCGCCAGATGATAATGTTATAATGCAAGCTATGAACGAGACAGCACCTGTAAAAGCAAATACAATTAAAGTCGTTGTCACCTCCTTCTCGTCTGTGCACTGGCAATATTGTCAGGTGAATTGCAGCTCTGATAGAAATCATCATTCCTGCCTCACTTGAGTGTTTGATGGTGGCATTTGAAGCTGTTTTTCTCCCCGGCATGTGGTATATTACTCTTTGATTTGGTTTCAAAAAGAAGAGGGGTGGCTATCTGGGTTCCACCAGCCATAGCAATGATAGCTCGCATGCCATGGATTAGGAAACCATTATGAAGATTTGGCCAGTTGCTAAGTACAGCAATTTCAACTCAACACTCAGGAACTTGAGAGATAACTACCAGATGGGTTCAAAGTATCTTACCCCAGAGATCCTTTAATTCCTTTGTTTCAGTAAAATAAAAGTTTACTGGCTTCTCTTATTCTCTGCTCCTTTCACTACATATCTGCAAGGGTAATTCTTTGGGATAATTCCTAAAAGTGGGATTGTTTCATCCCGTAAACAACCTGTTGTCTTACCAGTCATTTTGTGAGTAGGTATCTTACTTTAATGTTCATTCATTAATTCTTAATTATACAAAGCACTCTATCCAGATCTCCTGTTGCCAGCCCAAACATCTTTGAATGTCTTTCAAGTCCCGTCACAGTGAACACACCAGGAAGTAGATTCAAATCGAAGCACCATTGCTTCCACAGGCTGCCAGGGCCCACACCCTCACCTATGGGCTGCTGTGGCTTTTAAGCTCTTGGTATCTCCCTTTCCTCAGCAGATAGTCACTTAATCAGTGGCCACCAGTCTTTTGGGGAAAGTTTTAGTAAGATTCTTTTTTGTCTCATGGTGCCTTTGCTGGGTTTGTCTTTAAGAGTCCCTCATTTCCTCTTCATTCAAAACCTGGAACTGCCTCAGATCTTGGAATTGGGAGTGGGACCATGATTCTCCAGACAGATGGTTCCAGACAAGACTCCATTCACCAAGCCCAGACTGGATTTTATTGTTGTCACTGATGTACAAATCGAGTAGAACTTTAATGAGATGCCCATTTCATGGTTGATCAAATGGGAATAGTTAAGTCACTACGACGCACCATACCATGGAAAACTAGTTAAAAATAATGAGGTGCATCTAAGCAGGCTGGCATGTAAAGTTTCCTAAATAGACCAGGGTGAGAAGAAGTTGGAGAAAATGTTCAGAATATTACCACTTATCTAGAACCCACAGTGATGAACAACTGTGTAGTATGTGCATGCATGTTTACACATAAACACAGAATGAAGTCGGGGGAATCCACACCAGACCGGCCACAACAGCCCACCCTGGGGAGAGATGTGGAATTGGAGGAGAGTGAGGTAATGGTGAAAGGAAGCTTTGATTTTGCCTTTCTCCCTTTGTGCTTGAAATTTTACCGGGGCACCTTTGGGTATCCTCATGCACACGAAGAAAATGGTAATACTTGATAATCCGGATGTTGGCAGGGAGGCGGCGGTAGGGGTGCGCCTCTCGTCTCTCCCCTCGCCCTCTGCTCTGCTGCAGTATTTGGGGCAGTGGCTTCATCTCTGGATCTTGTTCACAACATTGGCTTCTAATTACACTGCAGAATTTAGTATCAAACCTCCTCGCCCCCTACCTCATGGTACATTTTGCCTTCTTTTCACAGCAAAATGTTTTCACATTTCTGTATCTTGTGCTCAGTGAAGACTGGTATGAAGAAAAGAAAGCCTCATGTAATCCTGCTCTTCAGGCTAGAGTTTTCTTTCATCACTACCCCAGGCCAAGTCTATCAAAATCCAGTTAAGTCTTCACAGTTTTGTTCAAGGGTCATGTCCTGTTAGATTTCCCCAGTCGCATTTCTTCAATTACAGTGCATTATGTTTTTCCTCTCTTCTAACACTTTTTTCTTGAGACAAGATCTTATTATGTGGTCCAGAATGGCCTTGAACTCACTATGTAGCCCAGGCTGGCCTCCTGCCCCAGCCTCCTGAGAGGTGGGACTATGGGTCTGTGCCACTATGCCTGGCTCTTTCCTAACCCTTTTTTTTTCTTTTCTTTTCTTTTTTTTTTTTTTTTTTTTTTTTTTTTTTTTTTTTTTTTTTTTTTTTTGTTTGTTTGTTTGTTTGTTTTAGGATTTCACTCTGCAGTTCAGGCTGGCCTAGGACTCACATTGTAGCCCAGGCTGGCCTCAAACTAACACCACAATCCTCCTGCCTCAGCCTCCCGAGTGCTGGGATCACGGGTGTAGTCACACCCAGCCTCTTCTCCTAACACTTCTAAACACACATCTTTGTACCTATGTTACGACATTTATTTCACCATCATGACTGCGTTGGAATGTGTCACCTGAAGGCCTGCCCCAGATTACATTCCTGGAGCGCTGGAAGCAGCCGTGTCCCTCATCCCTTGTTACAACACAGTTCTTCACTCCTGCCAAAACCTGGCACCATCAGGTACTCAACAGGTGTGCTGAGTTCAACTGAAATTAAAAGGATGGGAGAGGTTGTTATACAGAAATTTTTGCACAAGAGTCTGTTTTATATGGTCCCACAGGGGACAGTCAATAATAATTCAGTCACTAAGTCAACCACCACACAATCTGACTTCCTGTCTCAGACAGAAACCTCTACTCCCCAAGGGGCCATGAGCCTGTTTCCTAAGCCCAGACGCACGCCTTGCTCTGCCCCATGCTCCACCTCTCTCTGCCCGTAACATCCCAGAGAAGCTTTTCACCGGCACCGGCCCTTCTCTGCCTCTGCCGCAGGGCTTGCTAAGATGTGCTGCTTCCTGCTCGGTCTAACATGGCCTTTCCCTGACATTCAGTGCCCCGTGTCCTCAGCCTCCCTAGCCCACATACGTCCCACTGCCCCGAGAGCCAACACTTTCCTACGGTAGCATTTTCTTAAGTTACCCCCAGTGGAATGAATCATCACTGTTAGTCACCCAGGGATCTGTGGCCACGCAGGCCCGCTTCCCCCAGCTCCCTGTGAGCTCCCTGCTCATCGGGCCGCTGCTGACCTCCGCGCGAGTCCGGGCTGCCCTATTCCCGGCCCTACTCTTTGAAAATGCACGCTCATTGTTCTAATATCTGTAATCTCCACCAGGACAGGGATTGGTCTTTTTATTGTCGATCACCTATTGCTTAGCTTCTAGCGGGCGCTCAGTAAATATCTGTGTCATGAATGAATCGAAGAAAACCATTAGCTGGTTACTGAAATCCCCCTGGAACGGTGTTTCTCAGCCCTGGCTGCACATTAGAATCACCTGTGAATTTTCTTTTTTGAAAAATCACCTCAACGTCCGTCCTTACCTGAGACCTAGGGTCTCTGGGTGATTCTTGCTCCGGGAATGAAGAAACCCATCATCTGTCCTAACTTCCATTCCGGGAGAGGTCACTGGCCACCAGGGGGCGTCCAAACAACACCAGAGGTCCAGGAAGATGTTGGGCGCTCTACCTAAGGATTTGGCTGTAAATTCCTGTCTTGGGGACCGTTTTATTTCGTTTTTGTCTTTGTTTTTGTTTTTGTACCCAGAGATCGAACTCACAAACTCGCGCTTGCCAGGTAAGGGCTTACGCCACTGAGCTAAATCTCCAGCCCTATTTTTTGAGACAGGTCTCACCGTGCAGTTCAGGCTGGCCTTGAACTCACTTCGTAGCCCAGGCTGATCTCGAACTCACAACGCTCCTCCTGCCTCAGCCTCCCGAGTGCTGGGATTAAAGGCGTGAGCCACCGTGCCCAGCTAGGGACAGTTTTAGTTCCCAGGCTGCATTTCTTATTTTGCTTTTGAAGAACACACGCGTGCACGCGCACACACACACAGACACACACGAACATTGATGCCGTGAGGGGCAGATATACAAAAGATCACAATGATTATACGAATAGCGATGTAAGAATAACCAAAGGTCCACATCCTGCTTGTGAGATTCACCTCAGCCCAAGATACCTAGACAAAGCTTTTCTGCTACCGCTCACTGCCTGCAGCTGGCCTGGAAGTGCTTCATAATGTGAAGAACCGGAAATGAGCCATGGAGGCAGGGCGCGGGCCCCACCTATGGGAGGCCATAGGCGGTTTTAGTCCTTGCCGGGCAGCGAAGACTTCTTGCCCAGGAGTGGCAGTGGGGCGGTGCAGCCGCCTCGGATTTCTCCTCGGGGACAGATCCAGAGACAAGGACACAGCCTTCCTCTCGGCTCCCCAGGGAGGCGTCCAATTTCAGCCCCTTAAGTTTAAGGCAAACCGCCCTCTGTCACCTTTAAGTGACAGCTCTGCTCTGAAAGGTCCGTGTCCACCTTGCGGGCAGAAGCACAGTGCCAGAAGACCCAGCCCGTGCCAGAACAGTCGGCCCCTGTGTCTCCAGGACCCTTTGCCCACCAAGCCCAAGCTGAGGGCTGAACAAACGGGCAGCGCGTGGCTCACCACACCGCGACGCTGCGAGGAGGAGGGCGCGTCCCCTTCCTCCCCGTCGCCAGGGGCAGGGTAGACACTCCTGCAACAGAAGACAGGTGAGCAGGAGAAAAGCAAAGCGCATGCATGTGATCAGTTTTATGTAACACAGACCCTTCAGAAACTAAGGTCCTAAGGCTGAAGGACAGCTGAAAGTGGCCCAGCTTCGGGGAAGAGTGGACACAGGGAAGAGGCGATTAAGGAAGCAGGGAAATGGGCAGCGGGAGGAGCCAGCAGGCCCTGTCCACTCAGATTCCTCCCGGCCCCTGTGCAGCCTTCCTTCCTCCTCCTGGATGGGGCAGGCCGCCTCTGGGATGTGAGATGTGCAAGGGGAAGAACAGAGTAAGCAAGCTAGCTTTAGTGGCCTGCTTGGGGGAGCGGGGACCCAGGGTCTGTGACCACCTCCCTGTCTGACGGGTGAGGCTCCTCGAGCTCTGAGAGGTTGAATGATTTTCTTAAGGGCACACGGGACTGTTGCCAAGGCAGGCAAAGCAGGAACCAACCCACTGATGCCCCTGGCAGGCTTTGTAAACTTGGAGGAGCTCTGCGCTCCAAGCCCCCAAGGTGCCTCTCTTCCACTGTAGCATGGATTGGTACGGAAATCAGAAAGCCCGCAGCACGGAGGCTGGCACATTATCTGAGCGCAGGCAGCGTTTCCCAGTTAACGAGTCTACCCGTGTCTCTGTCCGTATGTCCCTCCTCCCCTCTCCTTCCAGCTGCAGCCAGATGGGCACCAGTGCTGGGTCTGAGAGGAAGGTGACTCACCATTCTGTCGGCTCTGGGACTCGCTGCCACGCGGTCCCCTCCTTTCCTGGGTGGATACGAAGCCGCGTTTGCATGTAGCTGCCCCAAGAAGAAAGATGAGTGTTAGGGAGAATTCCCAGATGGAAGCATTCTCGACACTGAAACAGTGTGGAGCAGCTTCCCCCAGGCCTTCCCATGAACTCACAGGTCAGCTAGGTTTAAAAACCTGTAGGCAATGGCCGGCCCAGGACAGCACCAAGTCAGGAGTCTTCATGCTGGCCTGCTCAAATATACCAACAAAGAATCTTATGTATTTTAACGGTTGATCATTAGCAGGCTGTGGCAGTGCACAGCTATATTCCCGCACCCAGGAGGCTGAGACAGGAAGATCTCCACAAGTTGAGGCCAGCCTGGGCTACAGAGGCCAGCCTGGTTAAATAGCAAGACCCTGTCTCAAAAAACAAAAACAAAAGAAAATAATAGTTGATCTGTAAAATATTCTACTTTAAGTTAATTGGTATGTATCACAGAAATTGAATTTTAAAACTTCTATATTAAGTGTATACAATGGAAAATAAACACTATAGCATTTGATTCCCATTGCTGTTCATCTTAAACATGCACATACTAGCACACCTCTAACAGTCAACACTTCTATGTCGGGGCTGAGAGTGTGGCTCAGTGGTCGGGCGCTTGCCTCTCACACACAAGCCCTGGATTTAACCCCCAGCAGCACAAAAATAAAATAAAATAAAATAAAATAACTTTTTAAAATTTAGATATTCATTCTCATATAAATTTCCCATGACCATGAAGATCTATATATTAAAGAGATCCTAGATTATCATTGCAATTATTTTCAGTATACATTAAACCAAAACATCTCAATTATAAATTTTGTATTTCTTCAACATAAAATGTTGAAATACATTAACTACACTGTATTTAAATTATATATGTATTTCTTAATGAAATGGGCTTTTGTTTTTTTTTCAGTTAGCTCATGTATCTCTGATAGATATTACTGGTTATAAGAATGAAGCAGTGTTCAGCGTGAATTCTCTTCCTGTTTCTGTCTTTGCATATGAATATCCAGAAAACTTGTGTATCTATATCAGTGAGTAGAAAGGGAAACAATTTTGTGTAATATCATTCAACTTTTGAAATATTCTGAGTTATATTTCCAAAAGTCCCATAATGATCTAATGTCCTATTTTGCCCCTAACACGTGTATGTTGGGACAATGAAAACCACCATGCCAGGCTTTCACTTTCAGTTCATATTAACCGTGAGTATTTTGGAGAACCTTTTTTTTGTGCTCAAGACAAAGAAGTATAGTAAGAAACAAAATAAGTAAGCAAGAACCTTTTCTTCCTTTCTTCCTTTCCTTCCCTTTCCTTCCTTTTCGTTTCTTGATTCTTTTTCAGTACTGGGGACTGAACCCAGGACCTTCTCACTGAGCTACATCCCTAGCCCCTTTTTATTTTTTATTTTAATACAGGGACTCACTAAGTCACTAAGTTGCCCAGGATGGGCTCAGACTTGCAGTCCTCCTGCCTCAGTCTCCCAGAGGAATAGGGTTATAGGCATGCACCACGGCAACAGGCAAGGGACATTCCTTTTCCAATGGGAGAGGAGCAGGGTTGTAAACACAGAGCTTTGGATGCAGACACGTTGTTAGGCAGACGCAGGGGCCTTCTCTTTCCTCAAATATCAAACTGGATAAATTGCATGGCCTGGTAATATCTAAACCAGGCCACCCACTCGGGACAACTCCTGTCTCTCACGTGCTATTCTCGTTTCCCATTCCTCCTCCCCATTCCATTTCCCAATAAATCTTCCTTCTCTTAAACAAACAAACAAACAAACAAACAAAAAATGATAACTTAAAGAACACAAAATTACAAAGATGTATAGACAAATCCACAACTACAGTGAGAGATTTTTATATATTTATCTCTAATAGGACAAACAGGCCAGAAAATCCATAGGGATACCGATTTGGACAGCTGGAGTAACACACTTGACGTAATGCATATGTTTATGATAGACCTGCAAAACCCATCTTCAAAACATGGATCTGTCATGTAGCATAAGGACTATTTAGAAACATTCACAGTACCAAAGTCCATAAATCAGCTCTAATGAAATCAAGGTAGAAATCGGTAATAAAACATGGTGGGGGATCCATTCTTCCCAGGGACACGTTGGGAGACAAAACAACTGACGCCTTCAGGGATGTTGAAACTATACCATCTTGCCGTTGGCTCATGTTGGGATACGCCCGAGGTCTGTCCTCTCAGAGGTCCCCAAGAATTCTTCAGTAATCCCCAATCCAAAAAAAAAAAAAAAGAGGAAAATCCAGAAACAGAGAAAGAAATCCAAAAAGGTAATAATACATCATGATGCATGCCTGTCATTCTAGCACTCAGGGGGCTGAGACAGGAGGATCTCTGTGAATTCAAGACCAGCCTACATAGTGAGTCCAAGGCCAACTAAAACTACATAGTGAGACACTGTTTCAAAAAACCAAAAAATAAATTGAAATCATGATGCCACAGTGATTAAATGTGCACCCATGTTTATAGTAGCACAATTTATAATAGCTAAATCTTGGAAACAACCCAAATGCCCATCAACTGCAGAATAGATTAAAAAATGTGGTATTCTTATACAGTGAAGTATTACTCAGCTATAAAGAAGGTTAAACTTGAGGCTTTTATAGGTAAATGGATGCAACTAGAGCCCATATGCATAAGTGCAATAAATCAGACTCACATGTGTAAATATTGTATTGTCTCCCTAGTGTAAATTTAAAAAAGAATAAATAAGATCCAAAATGTACAATAGATATTGTGAAGATGAAGTGGTAAGAAAGTGCTCAAAAGAAAAGATCAACTAGGATAGAGAAAAGGAGAAAAGAAAAAAGGGAAAAGATTATATATATACATATATGTACATATATATGTGTGTGTATGTAAATATATACAAAATAGACAAATATACTACTAATCTGTTAGTTCAGCAAAAAGAACAGTTTGTGTTTTCATTGTCTGGTCATATTTTCATGCCTACATCATATAATCTGAACAACTACCCTCAAGGTAACAATATGTAATATATTAACCAGTGTTAATTTCCCATTTTTTTTGAAATTCTGTATCATTTTTATCTTTTTATTTTGTTTTTAAAATAAAATAAATAAAACCAAATAAAAACTACAGCAAAGTGTGCTCCCTATCAGGAAGACATGAAGGAAAACCATAAGGAGAGGCCACAGAACACCACTGAGGCTGGCAAGCATATCACGTGAGTCCCAAGTGCTGTCAATAGCATGGAGTAACGTCTTCCGTGCTGGTGGAAGGAGCATTGGAGCAATCACTTCTAAACACAGCTTAGCCCTACGCTGTGGTCTGAATGTCGGTGCCCACCCCCAAAATTCGTATGCTGAAATATTTACCCTTGCAGTTAGGAGGTAGTGCCTTTAGGAGGTGATTCGGTTATGGAGGAGAAGTCCTCATGAATGGCACTCCAGCCTGAGAGGGTCTTCTTGCTCCTTGCACCATGTGAGAACACAGCCAGAAAGTGTCATTTATGACCCAAGAATCAGGTCCTCACCAGACTTCACCAGCATCTTAACCTTAGACTTATCATCTTCCAGAACCGCTAGAAATAAACCCATGTTGTCTCTAAGCCCCTTGCTTTAAGGTATTTTGTTACAGCAGCCAGCATGGACTAAGGCACACTAATATGTTTGTCATAACCAACAATTCAGCTGTTTCCCTTCCAGAAAAACTTACAATCGCATGCCCCAGTAAATATGTGCAAAGATGGTCTCAGCGGCCTGTTCACAATTGCTCTGTACTGGAAACTTATGCTGGGCATTCATGGTTTCCATCATTTTCTTAAGCTCCTCTATTATGTTTATTCGTATTTGTTCTAGAGTCACTAAGCACAGTTTTCATGGTTGTCATCATTTCTTTAGTTATCTGAAAAATTATTTCTTATTTGATATTTTCTGGAGTCTCATTCATTAACTTTGTTGTTACCACTTCAGAGAAGCCAGGTTTGGGTTTGCCTTTGGTGAAATGGATGTCTGGGACTACATCTTACTTAAATGTCTTCTCTTTTTTCTTTTTTCTTTTTTCTTTTTTCTTTTTTCTGTTCATTAGTTTAATTCCTGGGTTAATGCTTGTAAATTGCCTATGGTGCATGGCTTTATTCCTAGTATTTAGAACCCTTAGGAAATGACTACTTCTCAGAGGTGTCTTCCAGCTGTAGCTGGTTTTTGGGTTTTGAGTCTGTTGCAAGATCCTACTTCTTCAATTTATTGGAGATCAGAAGTTGCTGCCTGCTTGGCCCAGCCCCTGATACTTTGCCACAGTACTTTCTATGAGCCTTAGGCAATCTCAGTCTTGGAATACCAGGAAAAACAGCTGATTAGATTAATTATGTCACTTTGGCTAAAGTAGTATAATCAGCAGTAACAATAGCATCAAACACAGCCTAGAAAACAACAAACTGAGGTAACCATTAATTTGCCACCTTTCACTGTATGAACAAGATTTGTGGTTATACAACAAAATCTAAAAGAAACCAGGAAGTTATATGCAGTAAATAAGTCCTCAATATGTCAATTTTACCCTCAGGGGAGAAAATTTTAAAAGGGTTAGGGAAAAAAAATAGAGAAGTAGAAGAGAAAGAGATTAGAAGCAAGGCTGGAGGTCAAAGAGAGATCACACAAACTTTGGGAAACTGGTGCAGAAGACAGGAGGGGAAGAGAGAAGGAAGAAATAAAAGGAAAAGCAGAACAGAACAACAACCACAAAGAAGCTAGAGACCATGTTTGCATTCATATAAAAACAAGATCAAACAAAACAACAACAACAACAAAAGAGAAAAATACAAGAACAAAACAAAACAATAACAACAAAATAAAGGAGAGAGAGAGAGACAAAAAAGCGGGGGAAAGGCCACATTCAGGTCTGTCTCTGTTGTCACTGGTAGACAACACGTGGAGACAGAGTTCAAGCCTGTGTTGATTTATCCCAGCAAGCCAGCAGTAGCTTTACGAAGGGGTAGTGGATAATCTCAGTGAGCTTGCACCTTTATTTCCCCTGAAGTCCAGCCTGGATTCTGGTTGTGAGCCAAGAGCAGATCCGCTCAACCTGCAGCCATCTGCACACCACCTGCAGGCTTGAACTCAGCTGGAAGCCACTAGGTAGAGCAGGCAGCAGTTCTGAGTTCTGAGCTCAGCCGGCCCCTCTCCAAGGTGGCTCCTGGTCAATTGCTCCCTTCTGAGGGATGACCAAGCCCTCAGCACTCACTCCCAGCTAGTGCCATCCTTCTTCACGTCCACTGTTCCCTTCCACCGCTGCATCTCTCTGTGGAGGCCTCCAGGTTGCCAGCAGTCACGATCACAGTGTGTCCCACAGGTTTGACCTACTTCTCTCACATGGTGAGTCCTGACTCGGAGAAGACTCCACTGGCTACCTCCTTCTTCATTGAAGTTTCTCTCTTCACTCTCCTCATGGGCTTCAATTCTCGCTTCAGATCCTTCCTGGGTCCAGGGGACCTGCTTCCTTCCTTCTTGTCTTCCTTATGTTGCTATATTCCCACGTCTGGATGGCAACTCTCTGAGACGCTCTTTCTCTGCTGCTTACCACTCCACCATCTTCTTCTCAGAAGTCTCCCTGTACTGGAAACCACCCACATGGCGATCATTAGTAGAACATGTAAATACACTGTGGTGTTGCACCTGACAAACCCCTATGCTACATTCACACCTCTGCACACGTCTCACAGATACAAGTTAAAAATGAATCCCATTCACTCCTCTGTAAACCCTTCATTGAACCTAGAACACGTTCAGAAGAGCACACAAATTATTGGTATAGACCTAGATGGAGTTTTACAAAGTCAACATATCCCATAAGTGGCACCCAAGCATCTATTTTACTTTTGATAAAGTAATATATTACCTCACTAGATGACTAGTGTCTTTAAGGCAGGGACCACTGTGTCTTTCATTACTTATTTCCTTTGTTTTTTGTGGCTCTTGTTTTGTTTTTTGAGGCAGGGTCTCACTGTGTAGTTCACGCTGGCCTTGAACTCACTATGTAGCCCAGACTGGCCTCGAACTGAAAGCAATCCTCCTAACTCAGTCTCCCGAGTTCTGGGATTATGGGCACATACCACCACACCTGGCTTGTTTGTGTGCTTTATTCAAAGCTTGGTCAGAGGGCAAGCTCTCTTGAGTCTGTTCAATGATATGCTGAACTCTTTTGGTTGGTGCCACCAAATTAGAAAGGTAGTGATTTTGAGTGTGCGGGACTTTGTCATGTCTGCATTTTATTTTCTTTACCTGTTCACTAACAATTCCATTTTTCTCTAGTATCTTTTGATTTTACTGATACCTTTCACACCCTCTGTCTTATTTTACCTTCATAATACTCCTAGAATAGACCAAAGGTATTAATTATTTCCTTGTCAGAGTTATGGAGCTTGAGTCTCAAAAATACTGAAAAGAGCCTGGGCTACTCAGCTGGACACTGGAGAGACAAGATAAAGATGCTCAGTCTCCTTTATCTGAGCACAGCATCTTTTCCTCTGCATGCTGAACTGGTCAGGTGGATTCATCAGCATCCACTATGGAAAATTATATGGTGATTCCACAAAAAATTAAAGAACTATGATACCATGCAGCAATCTCACTACCATCTATCTATGCAAAGGAAATGAAATCAGTGTGTCTAAGAGACTGTGTTTCCCCCAAAAATCAGACCTAACTGGAAAGTAATCAGCCTTGAAACCTAGAGATCAAAAATGCCAACCCATGCCAGGTGAAATGACACATGCCTATAATTCTAGCACTCAGGAGGCTGAGGCAAGAGGATCATTGCAAGTTTGAGGCCAGCCTGAGCTACATAGAGAGACCCTGTCTCCAAACAAACAAACAGACAAACATCAACTCCATTCAGTCTATCTTTACCATACTCGCCATCACTATTGTTTTGCTCAGTGGCTACTCTTTAACCTGCACTCCTGTGTTTATTATAGAATTATCAAATTGATCTAAGTATCTCTTATGGTCTGGATCACAAATGTATCCCAAAAGTTCATGTGTTGAAGATTGGTGTCCTGATGTTGTGCTTCACCATAGTTACAAAGCAATGGGACCAAATCACCATGGACTGAATCTCCGAAACCATGAGCCAAAATAAACTGTTCCTCCTTATAAGTTTTTTATCTCAGGTATTTTGTCACAGAGCACAGAGGACTTCTAGGACAGTAAAAAGCCTCTCATTCATTGCTGGTGGTGATGCAAAATGGCACAGTCACTTTGGAAGATAGTGTGGTAGTTCACAAAATGAAACACACAACACAGCAATCAGACTTCTGATACTTATCCAAGAACTAGAAACATGTCTACAAAAGCCTCCATGTAGTTATTTACAGCAACTTTGCCAAAACATGGAAACAACCAAGACACCCTTCAGCAAGTGAGCAACACATAAGCTGTGGCATATTTTCCAGACAATGGCATATTTTCCAGTGCCCAAAAGAAAGTAGCTATCAAATCTAAAAGGAAGTAGAAATATCTTAAATGCATTTTACTAGATGAAAGAAGCCAGTCTGAAAAGACTTCATACTGCATGATTACACCTATATAATTTCCTGGGGAAAGCAAAACTCTAGATATTGCAAAAAAAAAAATCAGTGTTTACCAGGAGTTTTATAGGGAGGGGTGAATACTCAAAGCCCAGAGGAGATTAAGGCAGTGAAAGAACTCTGTATGGTTCTGTAAGAAAATACATCAAGAGTGAACTCTAATGTTCCCGATAGCATTTGTTTATGAAGGTTGTCTCTATAGATACCATACTAAATCTGAGAATTTAAAAAACATTTATTTATTAAAACAGCATGATTTAAAATAACAACAAGAAGCTGGGTGTGGTGGCACACACCTGTAATCCTGGCATTCAGGAGGCTCAGGCAGGAGGATTGCCACGAGTTCAAGTCCAGCCTGGGCTACACCGTGAATTCAAGTCCAGCCTGAACTGTATAGCAAGACCCTGTCTCAAAAAACCAAAATCATAAATATATAATAATAATACAATAAAATAACAATAAGAACCCAGGTGCATTGATGCATGCCTATAATCCAAGGAAGATTGCCAAGTTTGAGGTGAGCCTGGGCTACATAGTGAGACTCTGTCTCAAAAAAACAAAACAAAACAAAACAAAAAAGCAAACTCACTGTATGTTAATAGGAACATATGTTTTATTAGAAATACCTATTTTCTGAAGCACAAACCACTTTACGTTTTTACAAATCTTCTCAATGTCTCACCTAACAAAAGATAGCCAGATCTTTATATCCACTTCTGCATTCAGTTGTTGTGATATGTTGTTTGGTAAAAGCCTAGGAAGATAATCCAATCTCACTCCCATATGGAACTAGAAAAGGGAGGAATATTTCAACAACTTTTCCAGATTATGGGGTGGGGGTGCAAGGTTAGTTGCAAGGCAGAACCTGAAATCACATGGATAAACTTTAATGCACCCATCGGTCTGCCTTTCAGTTTGAATGCATAATTTCATACTCATCAGATTGACACTAGCACTCTCTTCCCAGCATATGACGGCCACCTGTCACCCACAGGCAGCCCAGGAAGCAGAGGGACCAGAGGTGGCTCCAGAACTTGGAGCGCTGACAGCAGTGCCCTTGAGATTTCTGGATCCTGACAATGCGCTGAAGATTCTGGGCACTAGTTTACATGGATTTACAGATTAAATTATCTCCTTTAACTGAAGTAACCCTTTCAAGATGTACAAATATTATGAAATTGAACCTTCAAAGGGACCTTGGATCAGAGGTGATGCTCCATAAAGCAACCACAAGCCAACAGAGAAATGGCCAACTTGACAAATCTCCTGCCAACTTACAAGGTAAAAAACGGCAATCATCAAATAATCAGGCCTGACAGGAAGTCATCCAAAAAGACTTGAAATTATCAAGAAGATGATTGGAAATGTAATATTTGTTTCCACTATCATTAACCACCAACATCACCCCGCATATACACGGAGCCCTAAGACAGTAACAATGACAGTGTAAACAAAATGGTAGCCCGCTGTGTGTGTGTGTGTATGTGTGTGTGCGTGAATGTGAGTGTGTTTAGAAAAGAGGAATTGGAGTGATTTATTTTTTTGTAAAGAAAGTCCAAAATAGTCTTTGCTGCCAATCAGAAAACATAAATTATTCAGTCTTGATAGTATTTTACCAAAGTGTATACAAGACGTTCAGATTGTTCTCCCAAGTTACTGAGAATTTCTTGATTTTATTTCCAAGAAGACATCTTAGTTTAAAAATACTAGAAATATTAAATAGAAACAAATGCTGGGGTATTCTGAGCACACTGCATCTGATTCAGCAATAAAGGCTGTAATTTGCTTTCAAAATTTATCCCAATATTATGTGTTCAGTAATCTACTTAGTATGCAAAATTGAGGACATAATTTATATTACATATGTAGTTGCTTATCACAATTCAAAGACAGGCTGTGAGCAGAAAGTGACAGGGGTAAGGTCTATATTGTTGCTGTTTCAAAAAGCAACCCAGAGTTATCTGATTTATTAATATCTTTATTCTCCTTTTACGAATGAGCAGAAAGTCATTCTGGTTCCGTTTCTTTCTTTTTTTCTTTCTTGGTACCGGAAATCAAACTCAGGACCTTGCATTTGCCAGGTAGGCGCTTGTGCTGCTGAGCTATAACCCCAGCCCCTCTGTTCTATTTCTTTAGAATACAAACCCAGAAAAAAAAATCTGATACATAAATTGCTTATGTACGTGTTCCTAAAAATATGAACTCTCAGAGTCATGAAATATCTTAACACCTTTCATATAAAATATTTTGTTGGTTATTGAACTGATCCACTTATAGTTTAATGGGATGAGATGTCACCAACTTCGGTCTCCAGCCTGGCAGGCAGGGATGATGGCCGCCTTATGGTTTTCTCCTAGCACCTCATTCATAAGTCTAGTATGGCACAGGTTGCACAGTGCCATGGCTGTGATTCGTAGTGTGACACAAGTGCCTAGACCAAATTCCCCAAAGGACCAACCTTTTCTCATTTTTCCCTTCAGATCTCCCAGAGTGGCTGACACACAGTAAACATCAGTGATTGTTTGTAAAATTAATGTTTTGCTGAATTATCAGTACCTTCCTTGAGCTTCTTTGGATTTCAGAAGCTATATATTGAGTGTGAATCTCCATCCTATGTTCCAAGCAACCTCTGAGACTGAGTTTTGAGTCCAGAGCAAGAGCAGATTCTATATTGGGTGCAGGTCACTCTGCCTGGGACTCAGGAGCATGATCCAGCAGAGCCAATGCCACTCAGAAGTTTGTGGTAAAGAAAGAGGCCGAAGAGGAGAGAGAAGTCCCAGTGAGAGAACCACAGCATAGTCCCAATGGTTTTGAAGCAAAACTGTACCTTAAGCTGATAGCCATTTTTCTTTGGCAAAGAAGATCCTGCCTTACCTCAAGGACTTTGTAGAGTCTGAACGCTTGATTATCTACATGATTCCTCAAAAAACCAACTCTGAGATGTGGCTTGGGGCACAGGAGGTACCTTGGGGACTGCTCTTAGGAACAGCAATCTGTAAGAGAGTAATACAGGACTGGCCAGAGGAAGAAGTTGAACCATGACATAGTTGCCAGAGAAGTCTCAGCTGCTAGCACAGGCAGCTCTAGAATTGGGATGTTCCCATTGGATTGTCCTGCCTTGCAAAGGAAAAGACTTTGGTATTGCTGCAAACAGGTGTCAGGTGCAGGTTTCCCATGAGGGAAGACATGGCATTGAGCAGAGTTGTTTCCAAGGACTTTGGGAAATTTCCAGGGAAGGCTCAGCTGTGATGCTGCTCCTGCTGGCTGGAATAATGAGAGATAGTCCTGGACTGGGGGATCTGGGCAGAGTACCACAGTATCCTCTTCCCCATGGGACACTGAGTAACTATGCCGTTTGAGTCTCCCACCATGATGTCAAGGCTCTCTGATTCACTGAGCCCTGAGAAACAGTCTCTTACCAAATGGAAGTGGCTCAACTGAGATTGGGCTCAAGTAGGTCTAGAAGGACTGCTTCAGTGCGGTGCGCTCTCAGTTTAGCCTGTGCCTGGGTGAGGACCTCCCTCTTCCCAGTTGATAGAGAAAAAGTTTCAGTCTAGCCTGCAGGTGTGGCATGCTGGCTTTTGCCAAAAACAGATGCCACATTTGGCCACACCCTGGCAGGGCACTGAAAATTACCATGATGAATTCCCACCAGAAGACTGAACTCATCTGGTGGGCCAGTATAGATGGAAAAAAATAACCCAAGAAATGGATCAATACCAATTTTGACCAGTGGCTAAATTTGGCCACCTGGTTAGGGCCTTGAAAAGAACAAACTTGTGAAATTGGTAACAACAACAACAAAAAAAAAAGACAACAAAAAAACTGAGGCACAGGTAGGAGAACTGACCTCTGACCTTATCACATCTCCTGTCATTCAGAAACCCAATGATGTCAATCAGTTTCCTGTTATGGTAACAAAATACCTGAGACAATAAGTTTATAAAGAGGAAAGGTTTTATTTGGTTCAGTTGTGGAAGTTTCAGTCAGTTAATGATGAAAACAAAAAATAAAGTCAAGAAACAGCAAAGACTCTGATCATTCAGATACAAAGGCACTTTTCACCTAATAAATACCCACAACTGGCCAAGGTGGTGGCCAAGAGCTACATAAACAGCAGAATAACAAAGTGACAAATGTCAATCATAGCTTTGTGATCAGTTGCAAAAATGAGAACTGAAGAATCTGTACACATTTTCATTCACATATCAACCACTGTTATCTGTTTTCCCTGGTAGTTTACATGAAGGTTGCTGCTGGTGCTTCAGTTTACAAGCTCACTACACCATGAGAAATAACATCCAGATTAGATGAGAGGGACTGATATTCACTAGGGGGTGTTGGACCTGAGGTGGATATGAGGACCGAGGGGGTTTGCTCTCTCTATTTTGATGGAGAGGAGAAGGCAAAAAGCACCTTCATTTGTAGAAGTGAAGGGCTTCATGTTTGAAGCTGTTAAATATCTGTGGAGGGATGAGAAGGAATGTAAAGGGGTGGATTGTGCAGTCCTGTATGTTGGGGACTGGGCTGTGTAGGGGTTAATATAAAGGGGTGGATTGTGCAGTCCTGTACGTTGGTGACTGGGCTGTGCAAGGGTTAATGTAAAGGGGTGGATCGTGCAGTCCTGTATGTTGGGGACAGGGCTGTGCAGGGGTTAAGTTGCTGACCACGGTGCTCTGAAAACAAGATACACCACGGCTGAAACAGCCAAGGAGAGTAATAACTGCAAACCTAAGAGACAAAGACAGTTTTTCAATTAGCAAGATTTGCTGATTAGAATGTCTTTGATCTTTTATTTCACAAGGTCTGCTCATTTTCATGGGCTTTTGCCTCAGATATGCCCTCCACTTCCTGCACCCCCCTGAATTGTTAAGGATCCAATAAATACAGACAGCTCAGAGAAGACTTTATCTTAGCTCCAAGAGAGTTTTGAATTCCTGGACTCCCCCACAAAGCATATTTGCATTGTTTTATTTAATCCTTTTCCAGATCTCTAAGATCTGGAGCCTGATCAACTCCTGATGCTACATGTTCTTTCTGCTCCATTCAGATCCACCTCCTTTAAATCCCCTTCCTCTGCTCTGCTCTCTACCTCAAGGAAGCTGATCCCTAAACACTCCATTTCCCAAGATCCTGAATGGGTTCGATTAAGGGAGGTTCTGGAAGGAGGTTACAAGGTGGGAGGCAGGGATGGTGCCTTTGATGACACTGGAAGCATCCTCTTGATACATAATCAAGTAGCTGAACTTCCTGCATGGTTCTCTCTCCATCAGGAAAGGTCTGCCAGGACTCCAGTTGTCACCAGCAGACCCTAACCCTGGGCTAAGGTTACACCATTCTCTCTTCTTTCACCTGATGGTGATGATGCATTCTTGCTGTTGTTAATCTTTGGGTTATTTCTTTTCCCCTATTTTATTTCCTAACTTTGCCAGTACCTTTGTAACCAATTCCCTACATTACATTCCTTCCATTTGAAATAGCGTTCATGTAGTTTCTATTTCTCAATGACGTCCTTACACAAACATCAAAATGATATTTTTAAAATACACAGAAAAGTCCCCATGTTATAAAAGTAAGCTTTAGGAGGAAAATGCAAAACTCAGTTTTCTTAACCCCATGTATCTGTTTATGTCATCAGTGATACGGGATATGTCAAAACAAGTTATTTCTTTTTAGGTGGTAGCATTATATATCATTCTTACTTTCTTCCATATGAACTTACATGGTTTTGGTGAATTTTCCAATTTTGTGTAAATGAATGTGTATGGTCCTGTGTCAAACAAGATTAGATGTGAGATCTTTATCAAAGACCCAGACTTGGGCTCTTGGGTGTTTAGTTTGACTCAGAGGCCACAGCCTGGTCTTGCCTTTCCCACAGAGCCAGGAGGGAGGAGGAAGGGAAGGAATGTGTGCCCATCTTTGAAGGTGACTTCCTGGAAATACCATGTACTCTGTTCCCATGGCATTGACCAGAGGATATGCACAGAGTCAGCCAGGGCTACAAGAAAGGCAGGTTGCTTAACTAGATGCCAGTGAATGGTTACGGGCATGCAACTAGCATTCTCTTGTGTATGTAATCAACATAAAAAAATAAATTACATTGTTCTTAACTGCTCCATTCTACTGAATAGTATTTAACCAACTGGATTTTATTTGTATTTGCATAGAGATGTTTGGTCTTTTGGCCCTGCAGGGACTGTATAAGGGAGCTGGTTTTTTAAAATAACTTTTCATTCTGTAATAGTTTTAGACTTACAGAAAAGTGCATAGAGCCTTTTTACCCAGTTTCAGTTTCTGCAAATAATATTGTCCTAATTTACCACAACGTAGTTCTCAAAACAAAAAAGCCAACATCAGTACCTTATTATTCACTGCACCCTGAACCGCATTCAGATTTCACTGTTTTTTGTTGTTTTGTTTTTTCCATTACTGTTCTCTTTCTGTTCCAGCATCCAGTTCAGGATCTCACATTACACTTAGTGATTGAGGCACCTTAGTTCTCTCTGGTCTGTGATAGTTTTTAGTCTTTCTTTGGGTTGATTCTTTTTTTTCTTTTTATGGTCTGTTTGTTTTCTTAATGACCTTGATGGTTTCAAGGAACACACCGACCCTCCTTTTGGATTTATCAGATGTTTCCTTGGTTATGGGATTGGGGCAGGATACCACAGGGGTAAAGTTCCTGTTTCATCGCATCATGTCAGGGACAGGACACCTAATGACAACACCAGCGATGTCAACCTTAAACTTGATCGGGGAGCGTCTGTCAGTGAGGCTTCTGTATTACACAGTTGTTATTTTCCCTTCCCACACCCTTTGGAAGTGAGTTGTTTAGTACAGCCCACACTTGGGGTGTGATGGGAACTCATATATATTATTAGGCATTCTCCATACAGATTTGTCTCTACTCAGGCAGGGAGGAGAGAATTAAGGCTCAAATGCATTCCTTTTAAAATTGCATTCCTTTTGCCTCAAGACAAAGAACAAATGAGACCTCTTACTAGCATTGTAGTCAGGGCTGGGGATGCCCTGATGTAGCCCTGGCTTGGAAGAACATCAGTCTCACCAGGGACACAAGTACATAAAGAAAGAGTCCTGTTCCAAAGTGAGAGTTGCCTTGAAGCTGAGGAGCGACGGAGCATCTGTGGTGCAGTTTGAGGAGCTTTATACTCTGGAAAGGGAAGTTTAGGAGAGGCCTCGGAGGAAGGGACACCTGAGCACACCTGTCTGGTAGAGTTAATAACCAGAGATCACCAGGAAAAAAAGGGACAAAAACAGGTTTGTAGGCTAGGAAGCTCTCAGCACTGGATTTGCCGGGTTTGAATTGGGAACTTGGGTCGACACATGAATATTCTAGCCTGGATCCTAGCAAGAGGAAGTTAGCTTGAGGTACAAACTCTACTTTCAGTGGCTATTGGGGGAACCCTCGAGAATGGGTAAATGCTGAGTGCCAGTGTTTCCACCTGTCATACCAGCTAGTGGGAAAGCTGAGGTAGGAAGATCACAAGATTGAGGCCAACCCGGGCAATTTAGCAAGACCCTTTCTCAAAACAAACTCTCAAAAGCAAAAAGGAGAAGGGTTGAAGACAGCCTCAGGGATGGAGCACTGGCTCCATGCACAAGGCTCTGGGTTTGTTGCCCGACACCACACACACACACATGTACACACACAAGTGGTTTCAAGTCTTCATGTAAGAAGAATGAGGAAAGGGGCCAAGAACAGGGGCATGCAGAGTTTCCCTCCTTACATTTCCTCTCCAGATACACACACCTTCCTAGGCTCACGTCTTCATGGTGTGAAGCAAGTGTGCACCCAGAGATAGAATTGAACAACGTTGGGGTCAGTCTGCCCCTACCCTCCAAGCAAATGCAGGCTGTTCACTAATGAACGTGCTTTGATTGCGCTCTTTAGGGAAGGGTTCTGAGAGCTGTGCTGATGGAGAAGGCTGAAAATGACTTCTTTCTCTCTCCCTGAACCCTTGTGGTAAGAGCTCTACAAAGGATTTTTATTTTTATTTTTATTTTTTATTTTTTTGGTACCAGGGATCGAACTCACAACCTCACATCTGCCAGGCAGGCTCTTATGCCACTGAGCTAAATCCCCAGCCCTATTTTTTTGAGACAAGGTCTCATTATGCAGGTCAGGCTGGCTTTGAACTCACTTTGTAGCCCAGGCTGGTCTCGAACTCACAATGATCCTCCTGCCTCAGCCTCCCGAGTGCTGGGATTAAAGGCATGCACCACCACGCCTGGCTTCTACACAGGATTTTTAAAAAGGAAAAATGTCTCTTCTGTAACTTTAAAATGCTTAGCTGTAGGTTTATTCTGATTATATAACTATTCAATGAAGTAAATAAATAACATTAAGAAACAGTGACAATTATTCATAATCTCATTCCACAAAACAATAAACCACAATTAAAACTTGTATATGAAAGTGCACACACATATTGATATCATAACATAATAGACACACATTACTGAAAAATTAGAAATGATAGACGACTATGGAAAAAATTAAAATCATCTTTATAGCTTCTTGGAGAATATTTTTCCTCTCCTTACTTTTTCCTAAATCCTCCAAAACAGTAAATAATATGGTGCTCCTTTGCACATTATTCTATAGCTCTCTTTAAGCTACTATTATCGCTGTCATTAGGGTTCTTAATTACTGAAATATACACTTTAGGGAAGTAACATTATTCCCATTTTACAGATAAAGAAATTGAGGATGACAGATGGTAAATTGATCTGAAGCAATTTTAACCAAGTTTTATACACTCAAAGCCCACGTACTTAATCTATGTCAATAAATACTCATTTAGTGTGTTTGCTTAAAATTAATCGTTCAATTTACCAAAGTCACAAATGCAAAACCTTGGTTCAATTTAAAATAGTAATCATTTTTACCCTTCCTATAATCTCAAGAAATTTGATAATCATTTATAAGGAGCTTGAGTTACTTTTGGTTCCATTTATAAGTTTAATTAAATACCTTAATCATTTCAAAATGAATTTTGAAATTTAATATAGTCAATTTCATTTTTTAAGTATTTCAATTACTTCATTAACAAAAAGACTTTTCCAGAGTATTTAAGTCATACTTATAAATTTACTAAGTTAAATATAAATATGTCTTAAATGCTTTTAATTATTCCTCTACTCTTTATAAAATAAGATGTAGACATTAAGAAACAAGCTTAAACCAATTTACCTTACACCATAAGGTAGACTGCAAATCCAGCACACAAAATTCTATTAAACATAACAAATACCTAAAGTACTGCACAGAAGCAAATTCATTAACACAAATGTTAATACTGCTTGTTTGATTTACTTCATCATCTTTACACTTACTTCTAGGTATAT
>RJWM01022206.1:0-31016 GCA_004363535.1 Dasyprocta punctata | reverse complement strand
TTTTTCTTGATAAGGTTGGCTAGAGGTTTATCAGTTTTGTTGATTCTCTCAAAGAACCAGCTCTTTGATTCATTAATTTTTTGTATTGTTTTCTTAGTCTCAATTGCATTAATTTTTGCTCTGATCTTTATAATATCCTCTCTTCTATGAGCTTTGGGCTTGACTTGCTCTTCTTTTTCTAGAAGCTTGAGGTGTAGCATTAGGTTGTTTATTTGTGCTCATTCTGTTTTCCTGATGTGACAATTCACTGCTGTATATTTCCCTCTTTTTTTTTTTTTTTTTTTTTTTTTTTTTTTTTTTTTTTTTTTTTTTTTGCGGCACTGGGGATTGAACTCACAACCTCGCACCTGCCAGACAGGCGCTTAAACCACTGAGCCAAGCTCCCAGTCCTGTTTTTTTTGAGGCAGGGTCATACTGTGTAGCTCAGGCCGGCCTTGCGCTCACTTTGTAGCCCAAGCCGGCCTCTAACTCACGATGCTCCTCCTCCTACCTCAGCCTGCCGAGTGCTGGGATTAAAGGTGTACGCCACCACGCCCGGTTTATACTTCCCTCTTAAAGCCACTTTCATTGCATCCCACAGGTTTCAGTATGTTGTATCTGCATTTTCATTGAATTGTAGGTATTGTTTAATTTCTTTAATTTCACCTGTAACCCATTGGCTGTTCAAGAGGTTGTTATTCAATTTCCATGTGTTCATGTAGGTTTTACAGTTTCTTTTGCCATTAATTTCCAATTTCAGTGTACTATGGTCAGATAATATGCATGGGATAATTTCTGTCCCTTTGCATTTACTTAAGGATGTTCTATAGGCTAATATATTATCTATTTTAGAGGATATCCCATGTGCAGCTGAGAAGAATGTGTATTCTGATGTGGTTGGGTGGAACACTCTGTAAATGTCTACTAAGTCCATTTGTTCACAGGTTTGATTGAGTTCTGTTATTTCTTTGCTGACTTTTTGTCTAGTTGATCTATCTCTTTGTGTCAATGGGGAATTACAGTCCCCTATTACAATTGTGTTATTGCATATTTGGTTTTTCATGACTAGTAGAATTTGTCTTATATAGTTGGGTGCTCCTATATTTGGTACATATATATTTATGATTGTTAGCTCTTCCTCTTGAATTTTTCCATTAACAAGTATGTAGTGACCTTCTTCATCTCTTTTGATCATTTTTGGAATGAAGTTCACATTGTCTGCAAATGGAATAGCTACCCCTGCTTTTTTCTGGGTTCCTGTTGCATGAACTATTGTTTTCCACCCTTTGACTTTTAGTCTGTAAGTTTCCCTTTGGGACAGATGTGTTTCCTGTATATGGATTACTGTTGGATCCTGTTTCTTGATCTGTTCTGTCAGCCTATTTTTTTTAATTGGTGAATTGAGGTCATTTACATTGATGGGTATAATTGATATGTACTGGTTCAATTTTGTCATATTATTTTCCTGTTGTTGGTTTCCTGCTTTTCCCCCTTGTTTAACTGCTTGCCCTGTCTGGTGGGTTCTTTATGTTATTGTTTTGGAAATTGTAGTCATTTTTATCTTTATCTAGTATGTCTTTCAGTACTCTTTCTAGGGTTGGTTTGGTGGACATGAATTTCTTCAGCTGTTCTTTGTCATGGAAGTATCTTATTTCTCCATTAATTTTCAAAGAAAGTTTTGCAGGGTACATCAATCTGGGTTGAAAGTTGTTTTCTTTCAGGGCTTGAAACACTTCACTGCAAGCTCGTCTTGACTTGAGGGTTTGTGCTGAGAAGTCTGCCGTGATTCTAATAGGCTTTCCTTGATAGGTGAGTTGTGTGTTTTCTCTAACAGCTTTTAGTATTCTGTTTTTATGCGGTATGTCTGGGATCTTAATTATTATAGGTCTGGGTGTAGATTTATTTTAATTATGACTGTTTGGCATTCTATATGCCTCACTTATCTGCATATCTGATTTTTTCCCCATGTTTGGGAAATTTTCTGCTATTACTTATGTGAATAGTTTATCAATGTCATTTGCGTTGACTCCTGCAACTTCACTGATGCCTATTAATCTTATATTGTTCCTCTTTGCATCATCTTGAAGCTGCTGAATTATCATTTCATGCTGTCTTGTTGTTTTTAGAAGCTCTTTCCTTTCATAATCACTAGCTGTGATCCTGTCCTCAAGGTGTGAAATTCTGTCCTCAGCTTCATTCAAACAGTTTTGCCAGATTTCAATAGAATTTTTTATTTCCTGGATATCTCTTTGAATTTGTTTCATGCATTCTACTTCTTTTCTGCACTGTTCATTCAAGGTTTCCATCATTTTCCCATGCTCCTGTACTTTCTTATCTATGTCTTCTCTAGCTATGCTGAGCAACTCCTTTATTAAGGTCATTTCCTTCTTTATGTTAGAGATTATTTCTAATCTGATTTCCTCTATAGCCTCATGGATTTGTTTGTTTATTTCACTTGCTATCTTTTCAGAAATTTCAGGTGTGTGACTACTAATGTCCTCTATTTTGATGTCTCCTGTACTTGTTCCTGATGGACTAGATGTTTGAGATTGAATTTTGCTTTTTCATCTTGTCATTTTCACCTCTTGGGTTAATATTTTGGTCTTTTCAATCCCACTAGTCTCAACTGTCCATCATGTGTGTCTTAGGGTCCTATCGTATGGTTGATGTTTGTCCAATTGCTGGGTCCCACAATGAAGCGGGTAGCCAGACACCTGAATTCCTCCTGCAGGGCCTGTCGGGTGAGTCCTATATTCTTCCTAGGTTGACTAGCCTAGGAGTACTGATGTAAGTCACCTCTTAGTTCCTGTTGTTACTGAGGCTTCAGGCTAATCCAGGCTTCCAGATCTACCTGGCTATAGTGTGCACCTCACCTGGGACCCTACTGTGTCACTGGGTGTCTCATAGGTGCTTTTGATTTCCTCCATGTTGGGGGAGGCCTTGTTGGCATACTCTTCAACCCATCTGATGTTCTCCGTATGGAAGGACTCACCCATATTCTTGCCAGACTCGCCAAGGATCTGCAGCTGGTTGGGGGGTGGGGGTGGGGGTTACTGCTGCTCCCTTTTACCCACTGAGGTCCTCTATTTGAGGGGGAAACTCACCACACTGTTGCAAGCCCGCTGAGGTCCTCTGTGTGGGTGAGGGGTTGCTGAGGCTCCCACCAGCCCACCAAGGTTCTGCAGGCAGTGGAAGGGGTGGCTAATTGTCTGTGGGCTGTTGTGGTCTTTTGGGTGGGAGGAGGAGGGTGACCGACAATTCCGCTGGTCTCCAAGGTCGTGCGGCAAGAAGAAGGGGAGATCAGCGATCCCGCTGGCCCACTAGGTCCGTGGAGCAAAAAGAGGGGCAAGGCCAGTGAACCTGCCAGTGCCTGGGTCCGAGGAGTGAGGAGTGGGGCAGGGCCGACGATCCTGGCGACCCCGAGCTCCTGGAGCAAGCGGTAGTTTGATTTTATAACCTAGAGTAATTCCTTATTTTTTCAGAACAAAAAAAAAGCCCTTGATAATTTTTAACTGGAAATCTCAGGCCCTTAGATACTATTATCCATTACTCAGTATTAAGTTAAGTATCTAAAATGATCCAAGAGAGAGATTAAATACAAAGACTCCTTGCTACACTAGACTCTTCACAATAAGCTAAACATGCTCTGCTCTTTCACGTTTCTGTGCATACCTTATAAGGCGTATATAATTTTTTCCTCTATATATTTGTTCCTTTGTAAATTGCCTTTTGTAAACACTTTAAAATCAATTAGTGGCTTTCTAAAAGATAAATGGAGGGCTGCTCGGGATTCTATTATATGACTGTATGACAGTTCATTTAACTAATTCCTCATTATTGGGCATTTAAACTGCTTTGGTTTTGTTATCATAAAAAACACCTCAATGAAAATTTTTCTACACTAATTTTTATATGAATATCTAATTACATATCTAAATCTAAAAGCAGAATTATAATACCAAAGCTACAAAAACAAGTGTTTTTTGGTACTGGGACTCGAACTTACAACCTCACACTTGCCAGGCAGGTATTATGGCTCTGAGCTATATGCCCTGCCTAAAAATAAGATTGTAAAAGATTTTTGATGTGATTTTATGAAAAATTATATTGTTACATTCCCACTACCTCTGTGTTAAAATGCCCCCCTCAACTCCTTCATCCACAGTGGATAAATTATTTAGATATTAGTCTGTACATTTATTTTTTGCCTATTAATGAGAACTTTTTTTATGCATTTACTGACCAAATTTCTTTCTTTCTCTTTTTAAAAAATGAAGTTCTCGGGAGGCTGAGGTAGGAGGAGCGTTGTGAGTTCGAGGCTGGCTTGGGCTACAACGTGAGCACAAGGCTGGCCTGAGCTACATAGTGCGACCCTGCCTCAAAAAACTCGGGTGGGGAGTTTGGCTCAGCGGCTTAACCATCTGTCTGGAAGGCGCGAGGTTGTGAGTTTGATCCCCGGTGCCGCAAAAATAAATAAATAAATAAATAAAAGTGAAATTCCCTATTTATGTCCTATGCTAATTTTTTTTGGCTTGTCAACTTCCCTTTTCATATTGTTTGTGGTATTAAGCTTTCATAAAATTTAAATTTTTATGTGTCAAATATACCATTTTTTTCACATGATTTTTTTCCTTTGCTTATTATTATTTGGTTATTTTTTAGGTAATGGAGATTTGAAACAGTACCATTCTACCACTAAACTAACCCTCCAGCCCTTTCTATTTTGAGACAGTAGCTTCCTAACTTGCCTAGGCTGGCCTTGAACTTGTGATCCTTCTGCTCTAATTTTCAGAACAGTTGGAATTACAAATGTGCACCACTGCATTGACCGTCCTTCGCTTTTTGCTTAGGATGTTCCTCTCATTCAGAGATCGAGTTAAAAAAAAAAAACCCACAATTGCTCTCTTACGGTTGTATCACTTTAGAATTTTGACAGCGAAGTGTGAGATAGTTCTAGTTCTCTCCGCCCAATCCAGTTCAGCTGATCAGTTACTAGAATGCTATCAACTGAACAATCCAACCACGAATTCAAACGCTACCCTAGTCGCAATTGCTCTACTGTCTTCTGGCGATTTGATCTACTGAGGGTTATAGGAATGGGGACATGTGCGAGAGTGAATAAGCGCCGTAGAATAGATAGTGCTCCCAAAGGGGTGCACATCTGGACAAGACAGCGGATATTGGGAAAATAGTTGTGCCTGTTAACATCACCGTTATTACGGTAGATCATCATCTGCCAGTGGATAACTGAAAATATACTTTCCCCTGCCCCCAAAATAGCTGCTCATTAAAATACACACATGACGATTTGAATACAGCAGGTGAAGAAAGCAAGACAGTCGTCCCCAAATAACTGACTCCGTAAATGTCATTCCATAATCATGTCACGAGCCACGTGACCCTTAGGTCCCTTCAGCACCCGGGCATGAGATTTCAGGGGAAGTTTGAGTTGAGGTTGTCAGTTTTTGAGGATCTTTCCCTTAGAGAAAGCGGAACTGCATTTTTCAGTGTGGCTCTCTCAGTGCCCACGAGAGGACGACTGCAGAGCCAGCCTCGCCGGGCGTCTCGGCCCCGGTCAGTCCGGGCAGCGAAGGCAGCCGCTCCGGGAGGAAGCGCTCTCCCGTGGTTGCGCAAAACGCAGCGGTGGCTTGGAAGGGGCGCCGGAGTCCTCGTTCCTTTTTCTTTGCAAAGGGCGGTTAAGCACGGGACCGGGACGTTACTCCGCAACACGAAGTTGCTCTGCTCTCTGAAGGTGTCGGAAAGACGCGAAAGTGAGCCGTGCCCGCTGCCAGGAGGAGGCGCCCGCTGCCCAGGACGCCGGGGGCCCCCGCCGCGGCGACGCGCGCAGTGGCCGGGAAGGGGCGCGGGTGCCGCGGGCCCGGCTTCACCGCTCGCAGAGCGAGCTCCGTGCCCGGAGGCTTCGGGGAGCCTGCGAGGCGGCCGGAGACGCGGCGGGGACCCCGGGATGGTGGCGCGCGCCAGGCTGCGGGGATCCCGCTGCGCGCCCCCGCGCCCTTCCCGGACCTCTGCGCGGGCTCGGCCGGCCCAGGCGGCGATGGGGCTCCTGAGGCTGCTGCTCCTGGCCCTGATGGTGTCAGATCGCGTGGGGGCTGGCGGAGCTGAGACGATCGGGAACACCAGCCTGGGTAAGATGGGGGTGTCTGGCTCCTGCGACCCCAAGTGGCTTTTGCATTTCGTGCAAGTGAAAGCTCTCCATTCGCCTGGGGTCTTTCTGCCCAGCCGGAGAGGTGGTGCACGCTAGGTGGTGAGCTCAGAGGCAACCGGCACGAACGCAGGTGGCAGCTGCTGCCGCTCAGGAGAGCCTTGCGTTCCACCTCTTGAATTAGGCTGCGGAAGCTGGAAGAGATAAGTAACATTATTACCTCCCGCTGGGAGCAGCCATGTTGGTGGCTTTAGTTGGACGCACGAAGCGCTCCCTTGCTCCCTAGTGGGCCGTCTCCGCTTCTGGACAGCAAAGCTGGGCGAGGAGCTAAGGCTTTGGGATGATTGATGGCTCTCCAAGCTGCAGCGGGCTTTTAGACTCCAAAAACCTAGGTGATTTTCAGATTGGCGACGTTCTGCAGGGCTTGAGAGGAAAAATGAACTCCGAATGGGACTTGGGATTGTGGGTCATGTGCTGGGTGGAAGGGCGTCAGTGACAGCTCCTGGCTCGTTAACGTGAAATGCGAAGAAGCCTGAGCTGTGCCAGGCTGGAAGTCATGTGCTCTTCCGTGGTGTTGAGCATATTCTGGGTTTTGCTTAGAGCTTGAGAGACAAGTTACAGTTTTGAAACCATATTGTCTGAATCATGGGATTGTGTTTCTTAATGCTGATCACTGAAGTCTCTGCAAATGGAAACAAAATCCCAGGATCTTTACATACAACTAAAGCCAAATTTGAAAAAGACAATTCATCATCATCATCATCATCGTCTTCTTCTTTTTCTTCTTCTTTTTTTATTTTTACAGAAAAACCTGCTTTGTGCTCTCTTCTTCTTTTATTATTATTATTTTATTTTTGCAGAAAAACCTGCTTTGTGCTTTCTTCTTCTTCTTCTATTATTATTATTATTATTATTTTATTTTTACAGAAAAACCTGCTTTGTGATAGGGCACTAACATCCACCGTGTGCAGAATGTACCCAGTGCTTCTCATGTGTAGTGTTCTTTAATCCTCACAAGTCCATGAGATAATGAACATGCTGTCACTTGGCAGAGGATAAAACTGAAGCCTGAGACACTCATTACACAAATGAGCAGCTAGAAAGTGTGCAGACAGGGTTTGAATCCAGGTGGTCTTCATGTGAATTTCGTGATTCCTCTCTCCTTCTGCAAAGCTATCTGTCTCTCTCTCTCATTTTTATTTTTTATTTTTTACCTTTTTTATTTTTTTTTGATACAGGGTCTCACTATGCAGTTGAAGCTGTCCTGAAACGCAATTTGTAGCCCAGGCTGGCCTTGAACTCATGGTGAGCCTTGCTGCACCAGCCTCCTAAGTGCTGGGATTACAGACACTTGCCACCATACCCGGCTTTGCAAAGCTGTCTTTTAATGAGACTATCTAGCATAGCATGGCATTTTCTATTTCATCCTTCAGTGAATCCGCATCCCTTCGAATAGCCTTATGAGGAAAGTAGGCGCGGTAATGTGTATTTTAACAGGGGAGAAAGTTGCAGACTGAGTTCGTGGTTGATCTAGCCCTTGAGTCAGGAAGGCTGGCTGGGATGCAGACGTTTTTATTTCTGGTTTAGTGCTTTAAGTATTTAACATCTAGATTTTTTTTAACATGAAAGTTGAGAAATAAGAGTAATAGCTTGAGATATTCATATTTTTCAGGTACTGGTTCTTGCTTCTTTGATTTCAGCCTTGATATTTCCTCAGCGATTAAAAAATATATATATTTTTTTGCCTTGCACTAGTATTTTTTTGTGGGAACTTTACTGCTAGGTGATAATAAAAGTGGATGTTCTCTATAGCTTTCAGATAAAAAATCAGTATAGAAGTTAAGAAACAGTTCAAAACTTGCATTATTCTCTTGTAAAATGCTCGTGTAGTTGTTGAGGATTCTGATAATGATACAAACTGAAGGACATGAGTGACTGGTGTAATTTAGAAGGATTTATTCATCTTGATCAGAATAAATTGACTTGCAGAACTTGAATAATGACTCAAATGCTAAATGAACCTTGGAAGCTGACAAATTGAGTTCTAGAATGTCTGAGGAAAGTGCTGCCTCTTATCAGCCGGGTGATGACCCGTACTTTGAAATAACTATTTGTTTTCTTGGAGTCCCATTTTTCTCTTCTCCTTGTCACCTTTCATTATTGTTTTAGGTTCATATCCAGTAACTCACATGGAATCACCTAGTTTTGGAGTTGAGTGGAATGTCATTTGGGCCGTTCAATGTTTGTGCTTTAAGTAAGGCAGCAGACCACTTGTGCCGTTAGTTGCAAGTGATTGCCTTCTTTCAACAGTATGTGAGAGCCAGGCAGGGATGCATGCTATAATCCTACCTACTCAGGAGGCTGAGGCAGGAGGATCACAAGTTCTAGCTCAGGCTGGGTAGCTGAGTGAGATCCTATTTCAAAATACAAAGGCCTGTAGATGTAACTCAGTGCTTCCTGGGCTCGATTCCCAGTATTGCACGGGAAAAAAAAAGTTAGAGGTTGTGCATTCACTGCTGTGCTTCCATTTTAACTTTTAGGGCTCATGAAAATTCTTAAGATGATAAAAATGAGAAATTGGGAGGGGCTGCTGAAATGCCAGCCAGCTAAAGTAGCTGAACCATTTTTGTTTTTCATCTTCCATCTGGAGAGATCGATGAAGACCGAGCTTTGGCAGATCTCTCCTAGAATGTGGTTATTGTGTTGAAGCACACACAGTAAAGAAAAATGTGAAGTACATTTTTTTGTAAAAATGGTAGAGATGACAAGTTTTAAGGTTGCCAGATAGGGATCTAATTGGGAAAGAAACAAAAAGATTAGAATTGGGGGGCTCTTTTTAGAATGGAATGATTGGAAGGAAAAAGTGACTCTGCAGAAGATGTGTATGATAAATAGGAAAAAGTTCCTTCTGTTCAGATGGCAAAAACACATTTTGGTAGAAAAGCAGAGCCGCCCTTCCGAGAGGAGAAGTGCAGTGTGAATGCGCCTTTTCGGTTGGTGTTGGCCATTCTCATCTGCTGTACTGTCTTTTCTTCTTCCCACTCCCCAAGTCATAAGATCTAGTATATGCCTCATAAAATGCTTCCCATGAATCCTTTTCCAGATGGCTTAGAGGTGAAGTTAAGTTCTTCTTAGCTTCTGCAGGATATGTTTTGAGTGTGCCTTCTTTTGCCAAGTCTGTTTTTATGGGTAGAAATTAAATGCAATTTCTATCTGACTGTGTTGCAAAAGTCGTTGTGATGTTCAGTGTCTTTCATTGTTACCCTGTGGAAGTCTCCTTTTCAACTTGAGGCTTCCGATGTGCTGGGCATTTCTGTGAATGCCTTGGAGGTGTTAGTCAGCTTCTTCCCAGTAGTTTGTTTGTAGGGCCGATCTGAGAATGGCTGGCTTTTTTATTTATCATTTTTCCTTTTGACCTAAAGAGAGGAGTCACTGAAGCATCGTAAATTGATGGAAGTTAATGGTATTTTATTGCATAGCACTGGGCAGCTTAAAAACAGCTTTCCCATTTGTTTGAAAATTTGTTTCAGCAGCCGCTTGACTGATGTAGCACAGTTACCTAATTCTACTATACTGAAACCTAGACAAAATGAATTACTTGCCTGTGGCCACACAGTTCAAGCATCATTCAACAAACGTTTATTGTGTGCCATGGAGGTGACTGGTGCTGTGCCAGGCACCAGAGTATTAAGTGTGACAAAGCCCTGCACAGCCTGGAGTGAAACCACAAGGAGTTTGGTAAAAATGCAGCCTTCTATAAAAATTGTGAAAGAGCTGTTGAGTTGCCAAGGTAACACTGGCAAAAGATTGTCACACAGAGGTTAAAGATAAGAATAAGGGGAAATACATTTATTCTTCCCTTATTCATCATTATGGTTGGAATGATGCATCCTAGCTGAACATTAAATCACCTGGAGAACTTTTAAAAGAAGTTGTGACAGTGGGGCAACAACTAGAAATTGAAATTTAAAAGAAAAAGTAAATCTACAATAGCACAAAGATATGCTAACTATTTAGTGGTAATAATACCTAGCTGAGTGAGAAAATGCTACAATGTTCTTGAGAGAAATCAAGAGACTAAATAGAGGAACATTTCACATATGTCCACTAGGACATTTTTGTTTTAAAGGTATCATTTCTCCCTAAATGGATAATGCCATCCCAATCAGATTCCCAACAGGCTTTTTCTGTGTGCGGATATTGGCAAACCGATTTATAAATTTATGTGGAAATAAAAGGCATAAAAATAGTTGAGGCAGTTTTGGAAAGGAGGAATAAAGTTGAGACAGGAATTAAAACCATATAATAGTGGTGTTAGCTCCAACAGATGCCAATGGAACCCAATGGGGACTCCGGATACACCTGTTTGTTCATTTGACTTGTGTGAAAGTTGGAACTGCAGGAAGTTAATTTTCTTGTTTTATTTCGTGTAGTATTAGGTAGTGGGTGCAGAGAGCACTGTGTTATACCTCGAGCCCTTTTTGGCTGTTTATTTTCAAACAGGATCTGGTTGAGTTACTCAAGCTGGTCTTAAACTTGTGATGCTACTAACTCAGCCTCCTGAGTAGCTAGGATTACAGGTGTGCACCACTGTGCCTGGCAAGGGAATATTTTTAATGATAGTTGGTATCTCAAGTAGCTATATATGAAAAAGTGAGCCCCGTTTCACACCATGCATCAAAATCTGTGTCTGGTTGATTTGAGACCTAACTGTGAAAGGGAAAACAAACATCCAGAAGTTAATACGGTAGTGAATCTTCATGATCTTGGAATATGTTGGCAAAATTTCTTTAAAATGACACAAAAAGTTGTGCATGGTAGCACACACCTGTAATTCTAGCACTTGGGAGGCTGAGGCAGGAGGGTTGCTGTGAATTTGAGGCCAGCCTGGGATACACAACGAGTTCAAGGCCAATCTGAACTACAAAGCGAGACCCTGTCTCAAAAAACCAACTCCTGGCTTGGAATCAAGGACATCATCCATACGGCCCCCCCTCCTCCCCCGTAAGCAAGCTGCTGGCTCTGGGGTCTGGCTAAATTGATGGCAACTAAGGTACATAAAGCCACTAAACGTTAGTGTTTTTTCGTAGATTTTGCAGGCCTCTGATCGGCATCCTGAATGTCTCTTTGCATGATGACAGTAGGCAATGTTGCAAATACGGGGGACTGTCTTCTGTCTTGCCTTCGAGGACCAATATGGTTCTCACCATTTTGCTTTACTCTGATCGTTATTATTTTTCTCTTTTTTTTCCTTTATTTTATATTCTGTTTTTATTGATTTTGTTTTGTTTTGTTTTTGGTTCAATTCTACTACACCTGTTGAAATGGTCAGCTAATCTGAAGATATCAAGGTATGTTATAGTAGCTATTGTACTCACATTATCGGTCTTCGAAGTTCTGTACCAGTCCTACTGCTTTGTTTTGGTTGACTTTATTCTGTTATGTTCTGTTGTATTTTACTATCTTTAAAAAAAAAAACAAAAACAAAAAACTCCTTCTCTCCCCACCATAAAAACAAAAACAAAAACAGAGCCAGGGGTGGTGGTATATACCTGTAATATGGCCACTGTGAGAGACTAAGGCATGGGAATTGCAAATTTGAGCAGAGCCAGGGCAACAAGTTGCTAAGGACTGGGGATGTTGCTCAGTTGCTCAGTGCAAAGGCCCTAAGTTCAATCCCCAGTACCATAAATAATTAAATGAATAAATAAATAAATAGACACTAAAAGGACTAATCATAAAGGAAAAGCTTGAGAAACTGGTCTATCCAGTCTAAGTTTGAAACTTCTAAAGTAGGCATCGTACCACACACCTGTAATCTCAGTGCTTTGGAGACTGAGGCAGGAGGATTGCTGCAATGAGTTCAAGGCCAACCTGGGCTACATAGTGAAATCCTGTTTCAAAAAAACCTCCAAATCAATCAATCAGTTGATCAATCAGTCAGTCAAAAAAACAAACTTCTGCCAGGCGTGGTGGCACACCTCTGTAGTCCTACATATTTAAGAGGCTGACAGAATTGCTGGAAATTCTACTCATAGGTTCTACCCCATAGAAGCATATATATACCTGCACCAAAAGACATGTACAAAAATGTTTTCAGTTCTTTATAATAACTTAACTAGAAAACTAAGCGTTCGTTAACAACAGAATGGAGAAATGTGCTGTGTATATTAGTTTATTAGGTATTATGGTTTCCTTAATACCAGAGTGAATTTTACAAATAAAATATTGATTTTTTAAAAGCCAGACACAATACAGCTCATTCTGCAAATTGCACTTATTTAAACTCCAGAAGTGAAATTTCTGTGGCTGTAGTTGGGATGATGGTTCCGTTTAGGGAGAGAGGGATAGAGGTTGGAAGAGCGAGGAGAAGTCCTTAAATGGTGCTTCTTAGGTGATTGTAGGAGTTTTCTCCTCTGGACTTACTTTGTGTACTTCTCTGCATATCATTTTAATGAATACTTGTTTTTAAATGGAAACCTGGCTCATACCCTCTGGGATTTTGATTTAAGTGGTCTGGAGAGAGTTTCTGGCAGTAGTATTTTTTTAAAAAATCACCTCCAAATGGTTATAATATATTGTCAGTGTATATTGCAGTTTATTTAGGATAAGAACACATTTGATCTCTATAGAAAATCTGAAAAGTAAGGAAATACATAGTGTAAAAAAATATTTAAAATACACCCTTAGAGATATCTGCTCTTAATACCTCTGACTTATCTTGTCATGTGACCAGGCTTTAAATAATGCATCCAGCGTCCCTCCCTTTCATTATCTGGCTTCTGCATGGTTCCTGCTACAGGCATGTGAGGGATAAGGGGTTAGGGAGGCATCATCATCCTGTAACTTTCTGGAAGTTCAGGAAGTAATACATGAAAGTGCTAACCATTTCTGAAACGCTGGTTGTACTTCTTGGAAGAAAATGTCAGAAGTAGAAACCACAGCTTAAATTTTGGAGTTTTGTTTATGAAGTATTTTCACTTGGGCTGTTCATTTTCATTTCTGAATTTGTTCGACTGGGCCAAGTCTGCTTAGGCAGTTTAACCATTTAGTATCAAAGGCCATGTCTTGCGTGGTCACAGCGAAGAGCTCGCATAAATTGGTGCCTGGCATACATGCTTTCTAGCAGAACTATCTTCTTATTAATTTCTTATTCAGAGTAGAATAACAGCTTTTATTTTCATGACTGGAGGATTATTTGAATAATTGTGCTGCGTACTCTGAGTAGAACACTAAATAGCTTTTAAACGACAAAACTAGAATTCCCTATTTTTTATTTATTTATTTATTTATTTTTCCAGGGCCTTACACAGCCCAGGCAAGGCCTTGACCACTGAGCTAAGCCTTCAGCCCCTGAATTCTCAGTCCTGTTACGGAAAGGGATCCAAGACCTAGGAAATGAGCTATGCCAAACATTTGTGTTTTTCTTCTTCCATATATGTGAAAATAGGCATATTGATGTCTGTCCACATCCCAAAAGTCAGAGTTGGCTCTCATACCCATGGGTTCTGTATTGGCAGATGCAACCAAATCAAAAATAATTAGAAAAAAACTGTGTCTGTACTGAATATGTGCAGACTTTTTTTTTTAACTCCTCATCTTGACTCCTAAACGATTCAGTGTAATGAGTATTTGCATAGCATTTCTGTTGTATTAGGCACAGAAGTGATCCACAGTGTAAAGTATATGGGAGGATATGTCCAGGTTACATACAAATTTGATACTGGGGACCTGAGCATGGCAGATTTTGGTGTTTTTCAGGGTCCTAGACTCTCCTGTGAATACGGAGGGCTGACTGTGTCCCAAGCTGTCCACAGTGATGTTTTCCACAGATACTACTTGATGGTGGAATGAACTTTCTCTACATGTTGTAACTTTTTGTTATGAAGACTATGAACTGCTCAGAACAATATTACTATTTTAGAGGAAAAACAAGAGACAGGGCTGAGTGTCTTCCTGTCCTCATTTTGCTTATTGTCTCTCTGCCTCTCTCTCCATCTCTCTGTCTCTGTCTCTGTCTCTCTCTCCATCTATCTCTCTCTCTTTCTCTCTCTCTGCTGGAGATTGCACCCAGCCCTTTTTTAAAAAAAGAATTTAAAATGTACAATCAAGGTACAGCTTGTACTTCAAGAACCATCAAGAATAGAGGCTTTTTTTCAAATCTTGGCATTCCTTTCTTATAACCCATCATGACCTCTAGAGAAATCTGAAAAAGAAGGAAATGGGTAGAGAGAAGGAAAACCATGTCATATACTTGCAGAGATACCTACTTTTAATACCAGCCACTTTAAGAAGTCATCCAGTCACTCGTTGTTTAGTAATCTATTTTAATTTCCATGGTTCTATGTTTCTTCACTGTCCTAAGGTTTTGATATTTCTTTGTTTGTTTGTTTGTTTTTTGGTACTGGGAATCAAACTCAGGACCTTGTGCTTGCCAGGCAGGTGCCTGTGCAGCTGAGTTATTTCCCCAGTCCCAGGTTTTGATATTTCTGAGCACTGATTCATCCTCACCGATGGGTGATAGGTTAGAGAAAGGCTAAGGAAAGTTTGCCACTGGAGCTCCTCTAGCGATGGTTTCAGTCTGTGCCAGGGCTTTAAAAAGTTGTGTATACCGTTCAGGGTCAGGGTCATGTCTTGGGAGACAGACATAAGGATTATCGAAACATTTTCTAAAATTATATTGAAGCAAAAATAAGTAAATAAATAAATAAAATTATATTGAAGGGCAAATCTGAGTGATAATGACTGCAGTCTTAGATATCCTTTTTGAGTTCCCTTGTAACAACTTTGGTCACAGTGCCCAATAGCCAGTGAGTATTTTATAAATCCTTCACATGTATTTGCCTTATGGGGAAAAATGAGGAGGAAAAAAAAGTGAAAAAAAAAAAGTGAAACTAGAAAAAGCAGGATACTAAATGAGCCAAAGGCTTTGGATTGTAAAGGATTGAGGTCCTTTTAATTGCTTGGAAAATAGACTAATGTTACTTAGTCTGACAGACCAGAAAGAGTATTTTTAAGACTTAAAAGACCAAAAATAGATGAGATCAAAAATTAAAGTGCAATATTAGAAACATTTTTAGTGCCACTTATTGAGAGTCATTTAGTTTTGTATATAGTTTGGTTTGCTAATAAAATAATCATGATGATGGGAAGGCCTGAAAAATGTAAAAATGTGGGGCTTTTTGGTGTTTGCTTTAAAAAAAAAAAAAAACCTCACAAAGGTCCCCTATGTTTTCCAGCCTTCCCCACTGGGATATCTCTGTATTATAGAGATGCTGTATCTCTATTCCAGTTGGAGTTTGTCCATATAAAATGTGAAATGTCTTTCTGGTTATATAAATAGGAGGCATCTCCAGCTATCATCGCTATACTACTTCAGATTTTTCTGACTTTTGAAAATTAAATTGTAATCACAGATAATCTTTTTCCTTATTATCAATTTTTTAAAAAGACCTAAGTTATGAAGGTAATATATCATTGTAGAGTTTGGGAGACTATATGGAGATAATCATTTTTCTAGTCTTAGCACCATTTGTATGTATTTTGGGGGGTTCCTTTCGCAGGTAGACTATTTTTGATAGTTTTTTGTTTTGTTTTTAATTGTTCAGATGGAATACATGTGGGGTCTTTTTGGTATCGGGGATTAAACTTACAACCTCACGCCTGCCAGGCAGGCACTTAGGCCACTGAGCTAAATCCCCGGCTCCAGATGGGATATTTGAACTTATTAAAAAAAAAAACATTGCGGGCCGGGAGTTTGGCTCAGTGGCTTAAGCACCTGCTTGGCAGACGCAAGGTTGTGAGTTCAATCCCTGGTACCGACAAAACAAAACAAAACAGAAAAAAAAACATTGAAAATTGGCATTCTTGGAAAATGGTAAATAAGAATGTGTTATTTAGTGTTCGGAGCATTGTTTTCATTTTGTTTCATTTTGTTTTGTTTTTAACCACTCACTGACTAATTTCTTTCTAAAAAAAGACACGATAGTTGCTTTATGGGATTCTGATGAATTATAATCTTTTTCTCATCAACTTCTTTTCATCTATCGTACATGTAAATAGCTTTTTTTCCATTTCCTATGTAATGCTCTTCTGCTATTTATACAGAGATATCCTGAGTAGAGCGCTGGGGGGAAGGTGTGAATCCAGGACCACAGAGAAGTAAAATCAGCCTACTCTGGTAGAGTACTTGAGAATTAGATCAGAAAAAGAAGAACCAGTGTGCAGCTAGGAGAATGACACAGCACATAGAATCGGGGACAGAGTGAGCTAGGGTGGCACAGGGATCGAACCCAGGGCCTTTGTGCTGAGCTACATCCCCATCCCTTTTTAAAATTACGCTGTGTTGCCAGGCTGGGCTCCAGCTTGTGATCCTCCTGCCTCGGCTTCCCAGAGTGCTGGGATTATAGGTATATGCCACTATGCCTGACTAAAAAAAAAAACCTCCCTTTTCCAAAATGCCTGTGGTTCACAATTTATGTGAAGTGTGTTAGTGTGTACACTCATCAAACAGATTTGCCAATGTCGATGGTGCCTGCTTTTGCAAGTTAGGTAATACGATTCTCATTTGACAAGATAAGAAATATTGAGGCCTCAGGCAATCGGGTAAGCTGTCTAAAACTATAAATACTGGCTCTAAATTGAAGTCACCTGTGTCTCTTCAGACTCTGCTGACTTCAGCATTCACTAAATGATACCATTCTTTATTTCCAGCACATTCGCCATAGCACCCCCAAGAGGGTTCTTTATGCTAAATCCAGGCCCTCTGTTCTGAAGAGAATTGTTCTTCTCCTACCAGATGGGAAATTATTCTGGGCTCTGAGAACCTACCCTCAGTACTTAGTATTGTTCACATCCTTTAAAACACTTTTTCCATTTTAGCCCTCAGTGTTACCATTTTTTAGCTGAATGACCCTGAGTACCCTCCCCCGTGCTGACACTTGAACTCAGGGCCTCCGATTCACTCTGTCCCTGAGCACTGTCCCCTGTCCCGTCCCTCCTGTAGGCCGCCTTATCCTCATCAGCGACATGGAGGCCATGATGGTATTTACCTCAAGGAGTTTTTCTGAGGGTTAAATTCACATTCTGTTTATAAATACGATTTTTACAAATTGATGTTAGAGATATAGTCTTATAACAAAAACTTTCTCCCATTGTAGGTTTTCTTGAATTTTCTGTTGGGAAATTTAGATACCTCCAGCTCAGCAAGCCTTTTCCACAGGAAGCCATTTTGCATCATATTTCAAGCAACGTGACTTTTGTCATATTCCAGATACACTCACAGTATCAGAATACCACAGTTTCTTATTCAAGGGTAAGTATAAAGAGTTGTTTTAGCAAGAAAAAAATCATTTGATCTCTTTGGGTCTTACATTTAGTGTCAGCATTAGAATTTGATGTTTAACTTTGCATCTTAAAAGTTTTTTTTTTGCGGCACAGGGGATTGAACTCACAACCTCACGCCTGTCAGTCAGGCACTTAAGTCACTGAGCCAAACTCCCGGCCCTGGTTTTTTGAGGCAGGGTCACACTATGTAGCTCAGGCTGGCCTTGCACTCGCGTTGCAGCCCAAACTGGCCTCGAACTCACAACACTCCTCCTCCCTCAGCCTCCCGAGTGCTGGGATTTGCATCTTAAAAGTTTAAAAAACATCAAGATTGAATCTTGTCAGGTGAGTGACTGAGACTGGAAAAGGTGCGGACCTCAGGCCTTTCTTGAGTGTGGCAGCCTGTGGCTTAGAGACGGGAAGCCGAGTGCTGGGAGGGGGACCTTGTGCAACTCTCTGCACGTACGTTTTCCTCATGATTTCTCACTTTTTCATTTTCTTACTCCAGTGGGTCCTTATTGGTTTTTACCTGAGAATACATTGTAATGTGTTCCTGTTGTTGTCCCACTGTTTAGTGTTGTAGTTTATTAAGAGATCCTTGGGATCTGCCTTATTCTTTGGAGTCTCACATGCAATTGAAGCAATTATAACAGTCAGTTCATCCCAGCCCTGTCTAGCATGGTAAAGGACACTGTTATAGTTGTCATCACTAACTCTTTAAAGGTAACCTCAGATTCGGAGTTTTATAAATGCTTTGAATTACCTTAAGCTGTTAAGGATTTTCCATGCATGATAGACTTCTGCAGATCTGTTCATATTTGACCTAGGTGATCCTTTAGACTGGTGAATGGGCTTCACACTTGATGAAGTTACACTTTTTTGTTTGACCTAAGCCCATCTTATAATATTCTAGAATTTGATGAACAAAGCTATCTTGACGCAACTCATATCTGGTTCTACGGGCACTGGTCATACTGTCTTTCCTACTAATTATTATTATTATATTATTATTATTATTATTATTCCTGCTGTATTAACCTTATCATGAAGGTTTTTTTTTTTTCCCCCGGCACCGAGGATCAAACTCGCAACTTCGCACCTGCCAATCAGGCGCTTAAGCCATTGAGCCAAACTCCCGGCCCTAGTTTTTTGAGGTAGGGTCGAACTATGTAGCTCAGGCCGGCCTTACGCTCACGTTGTAGCCCAAGCTGGCCTCGAACTAACAACGCTCCTCCTACCTCAGCCTCTCCGAGTGCTGTGACTAAAGGCATGCTCCACCACACCCGGCTTACCATGAAGGTTTTAAGATTGTGTATATAAGCAAAAGAAATTTTAAAAAGATTCAAAGAAGGGAAAAAGTATGTGTGTGTGTGTGTGTCTGTGTGTGTGTGTGTGAAGTGGTTAATAAACTAGAAATGAAGGATTTGACCAATAAAAAAGAAAGAATAAATTATGCCAGCTGCAAGAGATAACAGTGTCTGCAACTCATTGATTTTGCCAGAGTTCTCTGTAGCCACAGCAAAATAGAGCTCATTAAATTTCATACCTTTTTTGGACAGGAAGAAGTATTTCAATTCATCAAGAGAAGTTAAATTTTTTTTTCTGGTATGAAATTCAAAGATAAACCTCCTATTTAGGTTTTTTCATAGGAGGCACAGTAAAATGACACAGAGATGATGTCTTTTTATTTTGTCTTGGTATTAGGGATCCAAGCCAGGGGCATTCTGCCATTGAGCTATGTCCCCACTCCTTTTTATGTTTTACTTTGAGGTAGGATCTCACTAAATTGCCCTGGCTGGCCTTGAGCTTGCTTGTGATCCTCCTGCTTCAGCCTTCCAAGTAACTGGGATTGCAGACATCTGTCACTGAGCCCATCCATACCCCCAGCCTTTTTGCTAGCTATATTTAAAAAACAATTTTTTGGAGGCAGTCTTCCTATCTAATTAAAAGTTTTTTGATTGGCAAATAATGATTTCCTTCTTAAGACATCACAGCAAACATAATATTTTTAAAAATAAGCTTAAAGTTGCTTTAACTTATACATAAAGACAGAATTCTACATATTCATGGGGTACCTGTGTGGTGTTTCAATAGATGAGTAAATTGTGTAATGGAATATGTCTGCCTCCTGGAAGATTTATCTTTTCTTCATGGTGAAAACATTCAGACTCCCAGCTTTTTGAAAACAGTACATGGTGTTATCCATGGTCACCCTTCCGTGCAATAGCACCAGAACTGCTGTTCCCACCTCACTGTCACCCAGCCCCCTTGAGTCAGCCTCTCCCCGCCCTTCCCTTCCCCTACTCTGCCTGACCTCTGGTACCCTCCCAGCAGCTCTCAACTTTGGTTTGGTTTTTTTTTTTTTTTTTTTTTTTTTGTACCAGGGATCGAACTTACAACCTCGCGTTTGCCAGGCAGGCGCTGGGCCCCTGAACTATATCCCTGGCCCAGCTCTCAACTTTTATATCAGCTTTTTTTTTTTCTTTTGTAGACTCTGCATAGGAGTGAAATCATATGGTAGCTGCTTTCTGTACCTGACTTATTGCACTTAATATAATGACCTCCAGTTTCATCTCTGTTGTCACAAATAAGAGGATTTCACTGACAACCATGAAGATAAGAGAGAGGATGTGGACAGAGGAATTTACATAACTGAATGCTTGCTGTGTGCTAAGCTGGTGGTTCTAAAGGTCCTGAGGCCAGACTACCCAAATCTAGAGACTATCTCCCAGGAAACGATGTAATTTCAATGTATATTTATAATCTCATAGGGAGATCTGGAAACTCAGTAGGACCCACTGGGCCCTGTTCGAAATCCTTGTGTTTGACTTTCCATATACTTAATTCTCACAATAGCACAATAAAGTAGCTGCAATGCCTATTTCTACATCTGAAAACCGATTAAGAGATATGAGCACGACTCGGAAATGACCAAAGAGGCCTGGATGAATAGCATCCTGGGCCTTGATCTTCATGCAGCAAGGGTCTTAGTTCTCCTTAGTTATCCCAGATTTCATTTCTTGGGTCAACTGTGGTTCCCACTGTTTGCACTGCTTAGAAAATGATGACCAAACTGCACGTGGCTCGGAAAGTGAGCTGTCTTTGTGAAGACAATTGTTTCTGTTTCCTGTGTCCCTCTGATGTATCGTGTCAGTGTTTTTTTTTTTTTTTTCCCTTTTGAGTCATTGTGATAGTTGCTTCTCTGAGGCTATTAACCCTGTAGGCAATCAATCCTCACTTAATGCTTGTCAAATTGAAACTGATCGGTCCTTTCCTCTTCCCATTTTCTTAGCTTTACAAGAACACTGATTCTATTACGTATTAGCTTAGCATTTTATTATTTAGAAAGCTTTCTAGATAGCTGGGCATGGAGAATTGTAGAAGGGAGGAGTGTGAGGGAGGATTAGGAAGGGGCACAATGCATGTATTCACAGTCTTGAAATGCTGATGGTTTCATTGGTGTCTACATGTATCAAAACCTATCAAGTAATGTATGTTATAATATAATAACTCAATAAAGCTTTCTACCAACTGTGAAGCCCTTGAGGCCTGGGTTCATGTGTTTGTCTTGGTAGCCCCAATACACAACATAGTAAATCTTAATGCCAGCGAGCCGAAATGCTTCAGAAATTCACCGATGCAATTCCTGACCAAAGATCTGTGCACTGAATGTGCCCTGCCCTTCCACAATGTCTTGGTGTTAGGAAGTGGGTCTGTAGGAGGTGTTAGGTCATGAGAGCTCTGCCTTTATAAAACGAGTGCCCTTAGAAAAGAGACACCCCTCCCCCTCCCAGAGCTCCCTGTCCCCTCTGCCACATGAGGAGATGGCTAGAAGTTGGCAGAGTGCAGCCTGGAAGATGACCCTGCTCTGAACCTGACCATGCTGGCATTCTGATCTCAGACTTCCAGCCTCCAGAATGGTAGGAAATAAATTTTTATTGCTTATGAATCACCTATTTTATGCCACTTTGTTGTGGCAACCCAAACTGGCTAAGACAGTTACACATTTTAAAGAGTTCTCTTGTGTATAGGTGTGGCCATGTGAACCTAGGGATGAAAGAGTTCTTTAATTATTGAAGGAAGTTCTTGTCTCCTCCCCATTTTGGTTTTGTGGTAATTTGGAACGGGAGGCGCCTACTCGATTACCTGTATCATGGCTGTGTGTTGCTCCCTTCCCTGTTCATGATGACTTTTATGCTCCATTGCAGACTGTCCTTCCCAGTACTTCAGGAACAGGCAATGACAGAGGACTGGTTTCCATTCTGAGACCAGAGCAGAGTACGTGCACTTGGTATCTGGAGTCTGTAGATGCGAAGCCTGTCCAAAGTGTGGCCATTCCACTGTCCTACTCAGGAAGAGGTAACCTTTCTGTCTTTGACTCCCTGTCACTCTGAGGACCATGGGATATGTTTGTGAAAATGGAAGAGAAGTCATCCTATTAAGATTGTTTGTTGCAAGTGCAATTCTTTGAGTCAGAAATATTTTTATAGCCAGGGAGCCCGAGAATAGGCATCCTCATTGAAAGCTCAGGTAGGGACTAAAAACCATTTATTCACCCAAGAACATTTAAGGAAAAGCAGTAGCACAGTCCTTAACTATTTAGTAGTTACCCTAGGCAGAGGAAGCAGTCAGCACGCCGTGATGAAGAGTGGCGTGTCTGGAGAATGGTGCGCAGTGGGTGTGGCTGGGGCCAGGGCGTGAAGGGCCTTGAGTGCAGTTTGCGGTTTGCACTCTCTTCTGAGACTTGTCCTAAGGAATCATAAAGTTTTTTAGGCAGCTGTATGATGTGGTTTGTTTCGTCATTTAGACAGCTAACTCTGGAAGCAGTGAGGGGGTGGGATTGGAGAAGGCGCAGCACAGCCAGGAATCAGCACAGCTCTGAAGGCTCAAAGTGAGAAATGAGGTTCCGAACAGAGGCACAAGCTAAGGGGTGGAGAAGGGGGCCTGAGCTGGAGATATTTGGAAGATGTACTGACCAGTGACTGGGTTATAAGAAAGGGGCACAGGCTTCCTGTTTGGAAGCCCAGAGATAGTGACGCAAGGTAGCCGTAGGAGCAGCGTTGTTGTGCTGAATGTTGTATGGGGTGGGATGGAGAAGATGGTGACTTCAGTTTGGAACGTGATGAATCTAAGAGGCTTGTGGGACATCGGGGTGGAAATGCATAGTGGCCAGTACGGTCCTGGAGAGGAGGAGCGATGTTAGCTATTCAACTAAATAGCTCCTAGTGAAAGCCGTGGGTATGAGTGAGATTGGTCAGCCAGGAGCTTAGAGATTTAAGAGGGAAAATAATAGCCTGCTGTGTGTCAGGCAAGATGCTGGTGGATACTTCCTTATTGCTGGGGAATATGTGCAGGACTGAGGAGTAGTCCTGGAGATAGGAAAGGCCTGAGGTCCTGACTTTAGAAGGAGTGAGGAATAGTAGATTACAGAGAGAGGTGACCGGAAGTGTCCATTTGGTAATGCAATGAGGAGTCAGTGGCTGCTTTTAATGGGAGCCATTTTAGTGACATAGTAATGATGAAAACTATTACAGTGATAGAGGAGTAAAGGTGAGTTATGGAAATTTACACTACTATTCAAGTTTGGGGATAAAGGAAAGGAAAAGGAGCAGCAGGAAGTAAAGTAGGTAGAAACTGAACCATTAGTGGGGGACAAAATGTTATCTGTAACTAATGGTTAATCACCTGATAAAAAGTCATAGACTTTAGACTTCCAGCAAGGACAGTGTATGAAGAAAAACTATAAACTGTGGAGCTTCAACTGGAATACAGTGTGGTGGATATTTGTAAATGCAGGAAAAGGAGAATATAAAAGATCTCGAAGTTTTGAACAAGACTGCAGGTGATACTGAAACATACATGCCCTTTGCATGTTCCATTTCAACTGGAGAAACCCACCACTGGAATTCCAAGATGGTGGAAACTAAGGCCCAAGTGTGGGAATGATTGGATGGATGATTGAGTGAGTTTGTGGGCTTCTAAATCTTTAAATTGGTTTACTTGCTCTGTCTTTTGTCAACTTCTCCTCTTGAGTACACTGGCTATGGTGCTTCATGCGGAGCTGAGCTAGTGTCAGTTGACTTCAAGTTTTACCACACCTAAAGGTCATGAATAGGATTCCTAGTAAGAAAGCAAGAGCTCTTTTAGCCAGATTATTAAAATAAACTAAATTAAATACCCAAATGCAGTCTTGAGTCTTTTATTTTTACTCCTTTATGCATTCCCACGCTGTACGAGTGGTGAGGATGATCCCATCTGTCTCTCTGTTGAAAGAGGCTGGTGAAAAGTGGACACTTTTTCCTCTCTTACCCATGGAGTTCCTTTTCTCTGTGTCAGTATTTTTCCTCCTCCATTTGTAGCACTGTAAGCTTTTCCAGAGGTCACAGACCCAATCAGAAAGGAAGAGCTTCACCTCTAGGGAAATGCAGATTTAACATTTGACACACAATTTCAGGGTATTCATCTAGTCTCTGAAGCCAAATTTTGAATACTAGTTGAAGAATCTCTGCCTCTTGTAATGCTTTTAACTGGGGGGCAGAGATTGGCAAACTGTAGATCACCAGCCAAATCCACCTTGCTGCCTGTCTTTGTGAATAAAGTTTTATTGAAACACAGCTATGTCCATTCATTTTATATTGTCTGTGGTGGCTCTCCACCCCAAGGGGAGGGTTGGGTGGTTGTCACAGACACCTGCAGACCTGCAAATCCTAAAATACTCACTGTTTGGCCCTTTATAATAAAGGCTTCCTGTCCCTTGCTTACTTTACTCAGCAAACTTTACTCTCTTTAACCTCAGTTCATGAGATAGTAGCAAAGCAGAAGTTCTGTGTTTAATGTTTCACTTTTTTTTAGGAATTCTTGTTAAAGTCCTGTTTTTTTCTGAGCTGGATTTGAATACATAAGAATTCTTTACTTAGTAACTTTCCTGTTTTTCATCCAGATCCTATTCCTGGAGGCTGTAATTTGGAGTTCGATTTAGATATTGATCCCAACATTTACTTGGAGTATAATTTCTTTGAAACAACTATCAAATTTGCCCCAGCAAACCTAGGCTACGCAAGGTATGACTGTCTCCCATCTCCTAAAATTGCTTTTAGAACATTCGTGACTATCGTGTAGATTCGGCAAACCCATAGTTCTCTGCAGTAAAATTAAATTGTTTTTAAAAATTGAGGAGGGATTAGTATAATTTAAACCTCATTACTAACATTTAACAGTCCTTTATAGCTAATATTCCTCCCCAGCACTTTTTTAAATTTTCAAATGAAAAAAGAATAAAAACAATGATGCAGAATTTTAAAACAAAATAATGGGAGATTAACAATGGTTAATAAATTGCATATTGTTATCTTCACAGTAGTTGGCCAAGAGCCAGGGTATAAGCACCTGCCTGGCAAGACTGAGGTCATGAGTTCGATCCCTGGTACCACAAAAAGAAAAAATAAATTTCAAAGTAGTTGCTCAGATATACAAGATATAGGCATGAAAAGAATGATCAAACTATGAACTCTTTATTTGAAGAGCCGAATTCGAGTTTGTTATGAGCTTGGAAGTGCATTTTAGCTTTTGTTTGGTTTTTGGTTTTGGATTTTGAGACAGAGTCATGTTTTGTAGCCCAGGCTGGCCTCAAACTCACAGCGATCCTCCTGCCTTTGCCTTACAGATGTGTTGCACAATGCCTTGCTACCTTAGCTTTTACAAAGCACTTCACATGTAGAAAGAATCTGTTCTGAAACATTCTTATGTTTTTTAAGGTTTATGTTTTAATTTAAAACTTCCCAAGTTTCTACTTTAATAGCAGCAATAACACTGAATAGCATTTGAATGCTTCCTTGTATCTTCTGCAGTACTGAGCGCTACATGTTCTGTCATTTGATCCTGACAATTTTATGAAGAAAGGGCACTCTCTCTTACGTTACAGAGAGGTTTTGTAAGGGTTATTGAGGTGACCTTCCCATATGCACACAGCTACCAAATGGCAGTAGAATCTGGTTAAATTGCCTCTCTGTGTGTCTTACAAGACAGTACAGGTTAAGTACGTCTTATCTGGAATGGTTAATGTTCAGATTTCAGTTTTTTTGATTTTGGAATATTTGCATAGACTTTACCAGTTGAGCATCCCTAATCTGAAAATCCAGAATCTGAAGCTTTTCAAGTATCATATAAGTGCATGTCAGGTTTCAGATTTTTGAGTTAAGAACGGTCAGCTTGTACCATAGAGTGGGTGGGTTATGACCAACGAAGTTTCCATCTCATAGTTTTGGAGACTGAAGTTTAAAATGAAGATGCCGGTACAGTTGGGTTCTGATGAGGCCTCTCTTCCAGGTTGCGTACTTCTCCTTGTATCCTTGTAAGACAGAAGGAGAACTAGAGAGCTCTGGGGGTCCCTGATATAAGGGCACTAATTCCATTCATGAGAGCTCCGCATTCATGACCTATTTACCTTTCAAAGGCCCTACCTTCTAATGCCATCTCACTGGGCATTGACTCAAAGCAGGAATTTCAGGAGAACACATCATTCGGTCCATAATGGTGTGATACTTTTCTCCAGAATGCCATGTATGCCTCTATGAAAGGGGAACTGTTAAATCAGAATTGTTGCTGCAGAAGTTTGAAATGAGTGCTGCGGCTGGGGTAGAGCACTTATCCTAGCATGCTCAAGGCCCTCCGTTCTAGCCCCGGTAATGAAAAAAACAGTTTTTAATTAGAGCTTTTGGCTCCTTTTTATTGATAAAACCCACACCCCACAAGACTGATGTTCTGTTTTCCTGGTTGGCTTTAGAGATGCACCTCCTCCGCCATGTGACACTGGGACGGGCCAGGAGTTTAGGTGGAGGTTGCAGTACGAGGTGTATCAGTATTTTCTGCCTGAGAATGAGCTCGCAGAAGATGTGCTACTGCAGCACCTGCAGAGAATGGCTCAGGTGTCCCAGGTGAAGGCCAATGCCCTGAAGGTGAGTCCAGCTCTCATGGTGTGTGTGGCTAGATTATGATGCTTTCTTAGGGGCTGAGGGGCTGAGAAGGGAAGAAGCTACTAGGAGCTTATTTCTTTACTGTTTTCTTGATAGCTGAGGGTTAATCACTTTATTCTTTTTTTTTTTTTTTTTTACTGTGTTTTCATTTTGAGAGTTATTGCTAGTGATATCCCAAAATGATGTTGGCCTTTGAGGAGATGTATGTAAGTTATGTTTTCTTTTTTTTTTTTTTTTTTTTTGCGCGGCACCGGGGATTGAACTCACAACCTTGTACCTGCCAGGCAGGCACTTAAGCCGCTGAGCCAAAACTCCCAGCCCTGGTTTTTTGAGCAGGGTCGCACTGTGTAGCTCAGGTCTGCCTTGCGCTCCCATTGTAGCCCAAGCCAGCCTCGAACTCACAACACTCTGCCTACCTCAGCCTCCCGAGTGCTGGGATTAAAGTCGTGTGCCACCACGCCCGGTGTAAATTATGTTTTCATTGCAGCTACAGCTATGAACTGGTAATCTTGGAACATGGGTGCAAGTGGTGGTTAATTTTCTATGTACTCCAATAACTATTGGATAAAAACTTTTGGCAAGTATGAAAGGTACAGTTTTTAAAATAAAATAAAAACCAGGTGTGTTGTCGCATGCCTATAATCCCAGCTGAGGCAGGAGGGTCATTGGGAGTTTGAGACCAGCAAGACCAGTGTGGGTTACAAAATGAGCTCACGAGCCAGGCATGGTGGCGCACACCTTTAATCCCAGCACTCGGGAGGCTAAGGTAGGAGGAGCATTGTGAGTTCGAGGCCGGTTTGGGCTACAACGTGAGCACAAGGCCAGCCTGAGCTGCATAGTGTGACCTTGCCTCAAAAAACTAGGGGCGGGAGTTTGGCTCAGTGGCTTAAGCGCCTGTCTGGCAGGTGCAAAGTTGTGAGTTCAATTCCCAGTGCCACAAAAAAAATAAAAAAATAAAAAAGCTCAAGGCCAGCCCAAGCTGCATAGAGAGACCCTGTCTCAAAAAAAGACAAAAACAAAAAAACCAACCAAGGAACTGCTTACGAGTACATTAGCATTTAATATTGGAAACTGTCTCCAATTTGGAACAAAAATTTTCTCTGAGCCTTTGAGTCCCTGTGACCCTTTGAGGCTCCAATTGCCATCCACAAAATTGGTACTATTTTAGAACTATAAATGCTTAGGCTTCGATCTAGAGCTGCTGGATCAGAATTTGTATTTATTTCGCATTTTATAATGATTCCTGTGCATATTAGAATTTGAGACTCACTGCTGTAAATCATTTTTGTGGAGGGCAGGGTTTTATCTTTCTGTCTTGACGTACGCCTGATAGCAGTGCAGTACTTGGGATCATCCTTCAGCCTAATGGTCGACGGGTGGAGTTTTTCTAGACTGCTCTGCTTCATCCTAGAAAGTTAGCAGACCAGTAGATTATGTAGAAAGAAGAGATTGAAACGGGCATAGATGGTAGGTGATTAGCCCAGGAACATACTCGGTTGCAAAGCAAGGTGTCATTTTGTTCCTGTCACTTAGGATGTCATTGCAACATTCTGAGGAGACTTGGAATACAATAAAACACAAATTAAGTTCTGTTCTCGGGGCTGGGTGAGTGTGTGGCTCTCCTGTTGAGTTCTTGCTTAGCATGTGCTACAAAACAATGCTGCTGGTGAAGTTTATCAGTGGTCTTATTAGATACAAATATTTAAGACTATTTTTAGTCTTACGCAGTATGTAAGAATTTGAACAGCAGGCTTTTTAGGTTAACTCTTTAACTTCCAGTTAAAAGAATATTGTCTGCCAGCATGCAACAAAGTTTTCAGAGGTCAATGAGGGCGTGTGAAAGAGACTTCGGAGCCTGTTTGAAGGGGCTTAACCTGGCCCACTTTGGAAAAGTTCAAGTGCCAATAATAAAAACAGTGATAATTGTGACTGAATATAAACTTTGAATAGATACACCTGAGTCCATACTGACATTAAAAAAAAAATTTCTATCATTGGAAGAGAGTAATAATACAAAATACTGAAAATTGATAAAGGGAAGGAATGTACCCTACTTTTTTTTTTCTTTTTTTTCAATCTTTTTGAGACAGGGTCTTGCTATGCAGTTCAGGCTGGCCGTGAGCTCACTTTGTAGCCCAGGCTGATCTTGAACTCGTAATGATCCTCCTGCCTCAGCCTCCCAAGTGTCAGGATTGTAGGCATTCGTCACCATGCCTGGTTTACCCAGCTTTTTTTTTTTTTTTTGTAAAATGGTTGGGATCAAACCCAGAGACTTGTCCATGCTCAGCAAGCTACACCTCCAGCCTTTATCCTGCCTTTTTAAAACAAGAAACAAATTGAACAAGTTCCAGTTGATAAGAGAAACCTCTTTACAGAAGGATGCCAGCTACAAAACACAGAAGGAATCTGAATCAGTAAGTCACCAGCCAGGCATGGTGGCACACACCTGTAATCTCAGTAGTTTGAGAGGCTAGGGTAGGAGAATTAAAGATGTGAGCCCTGTCTGGGCAATTCAACAATTTAGTGAGATTCTGTCTCTAGATTAAAAAAAAAGGAGTTGGTGTGTAGTTTAGTGTAAAAGTTTTGAATCCTGAATTCCATGCCAGGAATACAAGAAAAAGAAGAAAAAAAAAAATTTGAAAGTCACTATTTTGTGGCCCTTCCACACTGAAAACATTCAGGCAAGGATTATCAGGTGAACGGGTTTTGGAGAACAGGCTATTTCACCCCACGATTTCAACTGCTAAAGAAGAGCTGCTTCCAGGGTGAAATGGTTGAACAGTGTGGATCTCACCCCAATGGTCAAAGCTAGTTCCATTGATAACAGGGCAACCCACATCGATGCTCGTGTATAGCGTGGTTGGAAATCACTGCCACTGCCTGTGTGACATTCTATCAAAGACGCTCAGCCCAACCAAAATTGAAAAAGTCCAGCGGGGGTGGGGGGGGAAATATTGAAAAAGGAAGTGAGGCAGGGGAGATGGGAATATGCTAGATTATCGACAGTTATGATGTATGCAGTTTATTATGTTACTCTTTCACCTTTTCAGTGTGGTTTACATTTTTTGGGATAAAAACTTGGCAGAGTGGGTGATAAGGTTAGCATTTTGTTGAACTTGACTAATCCTTTGTGCAGAAAAAAAAGTGTATTTTGAAGACTTAGCAAAAAAAAAGAGAAGAAAAGAAAAAAAAAAAAAAGAAAAAGAAAAAGAACAGTGCCTTGGCCAGGGATTTAGCTCAGTGGCATAAGCTCCTGCCTGGCAAGCACAAGGTCATGAGTTCTATCTCTGGTACCAAAAAAATAAATAAATAAATAAAAATAAAGAACAGTGCCATCTTTCTAGGAGGCTCAAAACTTCTCACTTTGGAACTCTAATTTTCTTACTACATTGGCAAGAATGTTTCTGTGTATTGTGGCCCCAATGTGAATTTATGATTTCTTTAATTACTAGCATTGACAGTCTAGAGAACAGCCTTTAAAAGGAATATTTGCAGCTAGGGTCTACTGCATGACACAACAGTTTGTAATGTTACCTTATTTGAGGACCTGTGAGACAAAAATAAGTTGGTGGGTAATCTGTGAGATGTTAATAAGTCATCCATATAGCTACTAGTAATAGATGCCATTTGTTGCATACTTACTTTGTGCTAATCATTGTGTACTGGGGACTTGGCGAAGATCCCCAACTGCCTACATGAAGGTTTGGTTGAAAGGATGAAATAAGAAACAGAGACAAATTTAGTAACACAGGAAGGGGGTGGGTGGGAGGTCAGTGCCTCAGGATGGGCAGAGACAAGGACACTCCAGGCTGGCTGCTGTTTATTGGGTGTCTACAATGACAGGAGGAGTCAGTGGAAGACTCAAAGTCAACCAAAGACCCAGAGATTGATTTCTCAGCAGGCAACAGATAATTTAGGATGACTCAAGAGGGATGTTGCCCTGGAGTGTTTTTTAATCTTGTGGTTTTAGTTTAGTCTTAGTGGGTGGGAGAAGATGGCCTCTCCCTAAAGGATTATGGGAAACCTCAAAAGGGTGATACCAGTAATCTCAAGCCTCCATTTATCCCTTAGGGTAGTATGCAAAATTAGCTGTTGTGAATTTGTGGTTCCCAACAAACACCAAATACTAAAGACAGTAGTGACCAAGTTAAAAATGATTCCTATTCTTAAATTGTTTAAAATCTAAGAAATGGAAAAAAATTTTTTTTATGTCTTCCAACTAGCATTTACCCACTATTTAAGTCACGTTTTACTTAAGCTACTAACATTTAACATATTATACAAAAATCTCTGGAAGCATTTTGCATAGATAGTTGTCTCTATTAGCACATATAAACGGTATATGGGATGGTCTTTTGGAAAGTGAAATCAGTTGGTGTATATTTTAAACAAAAAATACAATTTAATATTATACGTAGGAGCCGGGCATGGTGATGCATGCCTGTAATCCCAGCATTTGGGAGGCTGAGGCAGGAAGATTGTTGCAAGTTTGAGACCAGCCTGGGCTACAAAGTGAGCTCAAGGTCAGCCTGAACTGCACAGTGAGACCCTGTCTCAAAAAGACAGGAAAAAAAAAA
>RJWM01022205.1:0-33959 GCA_004363535.1 Dasyprocta punctata | reverse complement strand
AGCCGGGCGTGGTGGCGCACGCCTTTAATCCCAGCACTCGGGAGGCTGAGGTAGGCGGAGCGTTGTGAGTTCGAGGCCGGCTTGGGCTACAACGCGAGCACAAGGCTGGCCTGAGCTACATAGTGCGACCCTGCTTCAAAAAACTAGGGCTGGGAGTTTGGCTCAGTGCCTTAAGCGCCTGCCCTGGCAGGCGCGAGGTTGTGAGTTCAATCCCCGGTGCCGCAAAAATAAATAAATAAAGGTAGGATAAAATTCAAATTAGAATTTATCAAAATGATTTATTGTAAACTGCCAGGCTTGGTAGTTGAAAGCCAGGGATTTTTAAGATTTGTCAAGCTAGCCAGGCATGGTGGCGCACGCCTTTAGTCCCAGCACTCGGGAGGCTGAGTGAGGTAGGTGGAGTGTTGTGAGATCGAGGCTGGCTTGGGCTATAACATGAGTGCGAGACTGGTCTGAACTATATAGTGCGACCCTGTCTCAAAAAGTCGGGAGTTTGGCTCAGTGGCTGAAGCACCTGCCTAGCAGGCGCAAGGATAGGAGTTCAATCCCTGGTGCCAAAAAAAAAAAAAAAAAAAAAGATTTGTCAAGCTATAAATCCTAAATCAAAGTTTATTTTGAAAACTATGGAACTGAAAAAAACCATTACCAGGATTTTATGTTCCAATAAGCTAGTAACATTGTGTGTCACTTGAACCTGTGAGGAAGTGAGAGTGTGTATGTATATGTATGTATTTATTTATGCAGTACTGGGGATTGAACCCAGGGTTTGTGCATCCTAGACAAGCTGCTCCACCACCAACCTACACTTCCACTCCATGAACCTGAGTATTTTTTAGTATTGAGGATGTGCAATATAGCATCTATCCAGTAACTGACAGTTCTAAGAAATTATTTTTCCCTGAACACTAAAATCAAATTTTAAACTGCTGTTACATTTTTAAAAACAATCGGTACCTTTGAATAAAACCTCAGGTTTATCCTTATATTCCTACTTTATTCAAAGGAGCTTTGGTTGGGCCAAATAACTTACTTATATGCTTAGCTATTTGGCCAAATTGTATATTTTAATATACTTGTTTTTATTCACTTTAAAATTATAAAAAATTGTACTGCTGTCATTGGATCATATGTCATGACAGGTGAAGTTCATCTTTATAATAGTGAATATAATTTCTTATTTCAAAGAAATATACAGTTGACTTTCTATATCTGCATGTTTTGCATCCAAAAATCCAGCCTTGGATTTAAAAATTTGAAAAACATGTATGGACATGCCAGACGTGTTTTCCTACCATTATAACTGAAATAATACAGTATAATAATGTTTTACATAGTGTTTATATGGTATTTGTTATCATAAGTAAACAACATGACTTAAGGTAAATGGATGTTCCTAGGTTATTTGCAAGGACTATACTACAGATTTCGAGGGCTGGTATGCTGGAACTAATACTGAGGATACCAAGGGATAAATGTATGAGATGTGATTGAAAAACATGAATGTTTAGATTTAAAAATAAAAGCTGGGCATGGTGGTGCATGCTTGTAACCCCAGAACTTGGGATGCCGAGGTAGGAGAATCATTGTGAGTTTGAGACTAGCTTGAGCTACAAAGTGAGCCCAAGGCCAGCCTGAACTGCATAGTGAGACTCTGACTCAAAAAAAAAAAAAAATTATTAGAGTAAAAAGCACATAACCATTATTCCCTCTCAAAATCCTTCCCCTCACTTTGAACACTCTGCTTCTGTCATTCTTGCCACTTTCTGAAGTAGTTCTGAAGTCTTCTTTCATGTCTTTAGTTATGTTGCTGTGACTGCCTCAGTGTCCTGAATCAATTAAAAACATTTACCTTTCACTGTCGTCTTAACTCTGGGCGAGAGCCAGAAGTCACATGGTACCAGATCTGGTGAATAAGGTGAATGAGGAGACACTGTAATGTTTTTATTAAGGCTGTTTTCTGTGGCAGTTGGCAGTAGCATTTACCTTCTTCTTGATCACACCTCATAAAGACACTCAGAAGGATTTCCAGAACTAAGTGCCAAGAATGATGGGAAAAGTGTGTTAGAATTGAGGGTGAGTATATTGAAAAGGATTAATGGCAACATATCTTTTACTGTAACAAGTATTTTTATTTTAACATTCACTATTTTGATTATCCCTTGTATATTACAATGTGTGATTCAATGATTGGTATGTTTATGGAGTTAGTGAGTGAATTTACTATCCTTCTAGGAGGATAGTAAATTGGAAAACAGAAAAAGTGAGTGTTGTGGTATAGACCTAAAATGTCCCTCAAAAGTTTCATGTTCAGAGGTGGGGCCTGGTCAGAGGGGATGTCATTGGGAGTATGACCTGGAAGGGTGCATTCTTGTCCCTAGTTCTTTTCCCTCTGCTTCTTAGTTGCAGTAGGGTGAGCAGCTATCCTCTGGCATGCCATTTTTGCCTGGGAGCCAGCCTACCACAGATGGAATCCACTGAAACTGTGAGCCAAAATAAACCTGTTCTTTCATTTATGGGTGTTGATTTTTTTTTTTCTCCCAGTACCAGGAAGGAGACTAATACATGCGATTGGTATCAAAGAAGTGGAGTTAGTGTGACTGACTATACCTGACCATTTGGTTTGGAAGCCTTTGGAACTGTTTGTTGGGGTAATTTGGAAAGCTCTGTAGATGTGGGTTAGAGAAACCCTAGAATGATGTAAGCATATCTTGATGGATGAATGCTAATAGTGGATGGTTAGTGAAGGTTAGGCGCATAAAGTTTCAGATGGGAATGAGTTCTGCTTTAGAAATTGGACTAGAAGGCATGCATGTTTCATGCTATGAAAGAATTTGTCTAGGTTTTATTCCTGTTCAAAGACTGTGTGAGGTTCAATATAAAGCCATGGCTTATTAATCTGGTGGAGCATATTGAAAGGTGGCCTATAATGTTCAGACTGTGGCATGGGTACTGATCACTGATTTTAGCCAGATTTACAGGGAGAATAAAGAGCAAAAACAAATGTGAAAAGTTTGCAGTTCCATTAGAAAGAAAGCATCTATAAAGTTGGGAACAAAAAAGACTTGATTGCTGAAATAATTATTAAATGTCCTAAAAGTGATTAATACATTAGAAAGAAGTCAAGCTGGGTGTGGTGGCACATGCCTGTAATCTCAGCACTCTAGAGGATGAGGCAGGAGGATTGCTGTGTGTTCAAGGTCAGCCTGGGCTACACAGCAAGATTGTGTTTCAAAAAAAAAAAAAAAAGAAAGAAAGAAAGACAGAAAGATGAGTTGAAGGTATATAAGAAATTGGCCTGACTCCCACCTCTGCAGGCACAAGGGTGGACCTATAAACACCTTTGAAAGACTACTATGAGAACCCTAGGGTGCCATGCTCATCGAGGGTCACAGAAGGAAATGTTCCCCCAAGTTCATCCATCAGGCACTCCAAGGCCACTGCACCCAGTGTCAAAGGGGCCAGGTTACTGCTCCAGCTGGTGACAAACTGTGGTGTCATCCATGTGGTGCTTGTTTTATATGCATGCAGAATGCAAGAGTTGTACAGTCATGGAGGCTTGCACCCAGAATTCAAGAGAAGGCCTGGGAGAATGGGCAATGTGCCCCTGAGAGCAGTGTATGAAGCCCTGACAATGTAATCAAAAATGCAGTGGATACTGTTATGGTTGATACATTGTGTCAACTTGAGAAGTTTAGAAGTTTAACTCAGAGACTCAGCAGTGAGCCAGGATTCTTGCTTTGTAAATAACCTCATCCTTTGCAAAGGAAGGCAAGGAGATCTGTGAATGCTACACCCACCCTGGGTGGGTGGGGGGTGTCCTGTGTACAATATAAGGGAGAAAAATAGACTTGCTCTTGACCCCTATTTTTGGCTCTGGCTGCCTTTGCTTGCTGCTGCCTTGAAGTGTTGCCACTCTGCCTTGGAGCCAGCTGATTATGGACTGAAACCTCCAAAACCTATAAGATAAATAAACCTTTCCTTCCCCAAGTTTGGGTGTTGGGTGTTTTGTCCCAGCAATGAGGAAAAAGTGACCAAGACACATAGCCCAGGAATTTGTTTTTTAGTGTAGTTTTGTTTTTTGAAATAGGGTCTCATAGGCTAGCCTTGAACTTATTATGTAGCCTGGGCTGGCCTTGAACTTGCAACGATGCTCCTGCTTAACCTCCGCAGTGCTGGGATTACAGGTGTGTGCCACTATGCCCAGCTGCCCCAGGAATTTAAATGATTCCGGAACACTGACTGTATTCAATGATCTGTGTCCCCCCAAGGCCTCATCTAATTTGGAAGGGACTGAGTCTGGCGTTTGTGATTGGTTTGTTGCGTAGTGCTGGGATTGGTGATGTGAGTGCTGCACCCGTCCAGGGTTGGAGCCGACATACAGTGTAAGGGAGGCGGGTCTTCCTCTTGCTCTTCCGCCCTTTCTCGAAGTGTTTCTTGCTGTTTGGTGGCCGCCATGAATGGCTGCCCCATTGTGCCACGCTGCCTTAGAACCAACTGCGTATGGACTGAAACTCCTGAGAAGTGTAAGAATTAAACCTTTCCTTCCCTAATTTTGGGTGTCAGGTATTTTGTCTCAGCAGTGAGTAAAAAGTAACTAAGACATTGACTATATGCTAAGAAAAACTGCAGGCAGTGAGTGGAGCCAACCTAAAATAGAGATCAGGTGGGCTGCAACTGGCAATGCCATAATAAAGAGTTATGATTGGGGCAGGCAGTTAGACTGTGACTCATGGAATGAATTCCTTAAAGACAATGGCATGTACCATGTAAACAAATCCCTTCCTGCATCTGGGTTGGTTTTGGGAAATTTAGGGGTGCTGAGCAACTGAACTTTTGAACTCTGCATTAGGAAGCCCAAGTACTAATTGGGTATTGAGAAGCCACTTGTGGAGTAGGAAGAAACCTCTAGAGCTGTGATGGACAACCTTTAGGACTTTCAGTGATACAAACAGCCCACAGTAGCAGGGGTGCCCTGGGTTTGCCATCACTGCACTAGACAAACTTCTCCCACTGTTCAGGACTCCATCTGATCAGCAGGGCCTTTTCCTTTGTTCTTTCCTTCTCACTAAATTTCCTTATTTGCAACTTAACTTGCCCCCCTGCCATGCTATTTTATTCTTTGACTTCCTGTGACCCAGCCTTTTGGTATCATGTCTCACGTCAGCCTGCCCCATGTGTTGCACATCTGGCTACAAGATTTAAGGTTTGCCCTGCTGATTTTTGATTCTCATTTTAGTCTGATTAAGGATTTTGCCATTCTTCCCTTTTGAAATGGAAATCTTCATCATGAGTCATTGTATATTGGAAGTATTTTAACTTTCTTTTTGAAATTTACAGGGGCTTACAACTCAAACTGCCTTGAGGTTCAGAGGAGACTTTGGAATTGGACTTTGCAGCGATTCTTGAACTGTAAACATTTTGTCACCTCTTAGCGATGGAATAAATACATTTTGCATAATGAGATAGACATAGCCTTCTGGGGGTCAGGGGCAGAATGTTATGGTTTAGAGCTAAAATATCCCCCCAAAATCTCATTTAGAGCTGGGTCTAGTGGGAGTGGTAGGCCACATGGAACATGACTTGGAAGGGTGTTTTCTTGTCCCTAGCTCCTCCCTTCTTCTTGTCTGCTGCCTGACTACCATAGGGTGAAAAGTTAGTTGTTCTCTGCCATACCCTCCACTGTCCCATGTCTGCCTTGGAGCCAGCCTACCATAAACCAGATCCTTTGAAAACCATGAGCCAAAACAAACCTCTTTAAGTGGTGGGGGTCTACCCCAGTGCTAGGAAAATGACTTAATACAGTGGCATATTCATTAAAGTAAATCATATCGAAAATCATAATGTAAATGTACCTAAAATTCTAACCCTGAAAGTTTATTTGAAAAGGAAAAACAAACCGGGTGTGGTGGTGCATGCCTTTAATCTCAGCACTCGGGAGGCTGAGGTAGGTGGAGTGTTGTGAGTTTGAGGCCAGCTTGGGCTACAACGTGAGCAAGGCTGGCCTGAGCTACATAGTGCGACCCTGCCTCAAAAAAAGTAGGGCTGGGAGTTTGGCTCAGTGGCCTAAGTGCCTGCCTGGCAGGTGCGAGGTTGTGAGTTTGATCCCCGGTACTGGAAAAAAAAATAACAAAAAGGAAAGGAAAAATAATACCCAGTATCTATAGTTTTACCAAGCTAAAAAACATTCAAAGATCGGGGAACAGAAAGCAGAGATTACCTTTATTTCTCAACCTCAGTTTTGCACGTTTCCCAGCTGCCAGCATGTTCCTCACTGTGTTTTTCTCCCCACTTACTAATTTTCTTTACAGTTTCTTGAAGGTGGCTAGGAAACAAACATTTTAACCTAGAAGGTGATTATTACAGGTATCAGAAGTGACTTTACATTCCAAATATCTAATTTTTCATTAGAATGGTATTTATCTTCCTACACTTCAATTTTGAACTTTTTTTAAATAAAACATCAGATCTCTTCAAACCACAATTTCTTTTTTTAAAGAGAAAACAATTTCAAAAGAAGATAATGGAGTAATAATGGCTAATACATTGTGTTTTGTTATCTTTAAATTAGTTACTCAGAGTACAAGATATAGGCATTTAATTGTTCAAACAATACCAGCACAAAGCTTTCTTTTCAATGAACTAATAGAAATTAGTAGTATAACTATCTTAACTATCATGTGTATATATAAATATATATATAAATATATATATGTATATATATATATATATATATATATATATTTTGCTTTTCCCTTTGTTCTTTCTCCTCTCCTCCACCCCAGCTTTTTTTTTTCCTTTTGAACAGTTTCTTCCCCTTTCACAATACCTATTGTACATTTTGGATCTTATTTACTCTTTCAGCTTCTCACACTAGGGTGACAATGCAATGTTTACACATGTGAGTCTGATTTATCTCACAAGTATGGTCTCAAGTTGCATTTCTTTATCTATAAAAGCCTTAAGTTTATTCTTCTTTATGACTCAATAGTATTTCATTATATAAAAAAAAATATCATTTTATCCATTCCTCAGTTGCTAGGCATTTGGGTTGTTTCCAAGATCTAGCTATTACACACTGTGCTGCTATAAGCATGGGTGCACATATATTGCTGTGGTATGATGTTTTTAATTCTTCTGGGAAGATACCCAGAAAGGTAATATCTGGGTCAAATGGGACCTCTAATCCTAGTTTTCTGAGGAATCTCCACACTGATTTCCACAGTGGTTGCACCATTTTACACTCCCACCAGCAGTGGAGAAGATTTCGTTTTTCCCTATAGTCTTTTCAGTGTTTGTTATTGGTTGATTTGATAATAGCCATTCTTTCTGGGGTGAGGTAGAATCTCAGCATTGTTTTAATTTGCATCTCTCAAATGACTAGTGATATTGAACATTTATTCATGTATTTATTTGCTGTTTGTATTTCTTCCTCCAATAAGTGCATATTCATCTCAGATGCCCATTTTTGGATTGGGCCTATAAATTTGGGAGGTCTGATTTTTTTTGAGTTCTTCAGATGTTCCCTCAAGCCACTATTTCAAAAATGTATGTGCTAGGGCCAGGGATATAGCTCAGTGGTACAGTGCCTGCCTGGCAAGCACAAGGTCCTGAGCTTGATTCCTAGTACCAAAAAAAAAAAAAGAAAAAGAAAAAAAAAAGTATGTGCTAATTTAGATTTGTGACTCGATATTTAAATTGATAAGTAAAATTAGACTTTACTTTTGACAGTCATTTCAGTCCACAGAATGAGATTAGAAAATCTTCCCTATAGAATGAGTAAGACTTGCAAAGAGTAATATTAAGTTAATAATATAAGCATATCAACTATCTATTGGTAAATAATGAGAGATATGATAGGTAATTAAAACCAAATTTTAAAAGTTATCAACTATGAGATATCATTCTAATTTTATGACTCATTGTTTTCTTGAATAGGTTTTTCTGTTTATTATTTATTTACATTTTGAGACAGGGTCTCACTATGTTGTCCAGCCTGATCTCAAATTTGTAGGCGCAAATGAACTTACCACCTAGGCATCCCAAGTGTCTAGGACTACAAGTATGTGCCAGCACAGCTGGCCTCTATTTTTTAAAGGTTATTTTGAGATAATTATAGATTTACATGCAGTTATAAGAAATAATACAGAGTGGTATCATATTCACTTTATTCAGTTTTCCCCAATGGTAACATTGTGGGTAACTGTAGTGGAATATCACAATTAGGCAACTGATATTGATATAATTCATTCAAATTATCACCTTTGTTCAGGTATCACCAGTTTTATACTCATCTCTGTGCATAATTCTATGTAATTTTATCACGTGTAGATTCATATCACAGTCAAAGACACCGAACAACTTTATCCTGAGAACCCCTCCTCCTGCTACTTTCTGAAAGCCACAACCACTTTCCTTTTTGTGTCCTACCAATCTCTGTGACTATAACTGAGTTCCTCATCTCTATCATTTTGTCATTTCAAGGATACTGTATAACTGGTGGGGCATGCCTGAAATTCCAGCACTTGAAGGTTGAGGCAGGAGCATCTCAAGTTCAAAATCAGCCTGAGTTTTATAGCAAGGCCTAGAATAACAAGACTTTGTCTTAAAAAATAAAGTTGTATAAATGGAAGCATACATTATTCAGTCTTTGGAGATTGGCTTTTGAAATTCAATATGATTCTCTTGAGACAATCTAAGTTATTGTGTGTATCAATAGTTTGTTCTTGCCGGGTGTGGTGATGCATGCCTGTAATTCCAGCCCTCAAGAGGCTGAGGCAGGAGGTTCACTACAAGTTCGTGGCCAGCCTGGGCTACATAGTGAATTCAAGACCAGCCTGAACTATATAGTGAAACCCTGTCTCAAAAACAAGAACAACAACAACAACAAACAAACCCAGTTTGTTCTTTTGCTCAATACTATTTCTTGTAGGGATTACCACAATATATTCCCATTATAGGATTTGTAGGTTGTTCTCAGGTTTTGGTTAATTTAAAATAAGACTCCTTTGAACACTTTTGCACAAGTTTTTGTGTAAACATCTTTTTTTCTAGGATAAAGAGTGCATTTGCTGGGGAACAGTAAATATATGCTTAGTTATGTCAGACACTTAAACTGTTTCAGATTGGCAATACTGTTTTTCATTTCTGTCTGCAATATATGAATGATCCAGTTTCTCTATCCTTTCTAACAATTTTCATTATCATTATATATTTTTTAATATTTAGTCATTCTGAAAAATATACTGACATCTCATTTTTATTTTTATTTCCATTTACTTAATGGCCAATGATGTTGAATACTTTTTCATGAGTTAACTTACTATCTATGTTTCCTGTTCAGTGAAATGTCTATGTTTTGGGGCCATTTTGAATTAATTATTATTATGGTATAATGTTAGGTATCCAAATGCTCCAACACCATTTGCTGATACACTATCTTCCACTGAATTGTACTTGATTCTTTGTCAACATCACATGTTTAGTATATTTATGAGGGTAGTATATCTTTACCCATCCCATTCTTCTATCCTTTATGAAGGACTATGGACTCCTTTATTAGATGGCAAACTCAGCATTCAGGTGTAGTGTAAGGGCCATATAGTATTTATCACCACTCTGGCAAAAGGAGAGCACTGACTGAAACTCATTGTAGATGAATAAGATGGCAGTTCATCTTCCTTTCTGGCCCTGTTAATACCTTCATGACAAAAATAAACATTCATTTGTATATTCATGGTGCCTCCCAGTGGGCACATAAACCCACTGACACCAGGAGAAGGGGCAAGGAAGTGGAGTACTGACTAGTTCCTTGTCCCACCACCTTGTTTTACCTTGCTGTCATGAGTGAGAATGGAGACTAAATGTCACTGGTCAGGTATTCTAGTGGGATTTTTGTTTTTCAGTGCAGAGGATGAAACCTACGGCAAGTACTATTCCACTGAGCCATACCTTCAACCTGCTAGTTGAATTCTTTTTAATTTTTATGTTCAAAGTTCCTGCAGTCCTCAATTTAAGCAGTAAGTGAAGGAAAAACAATTTAAAATTATTTTCATCTTTAATTAATACTGACCTCAATGTATTTGCTTTCATATAAAATAATTTGCATACACAGTATTTTCCAGGGACAAAAGCAAACACTAAAAATGTATTAATAACAGTTATTTAGGAAACAAAACTTTATAAATAAGGAGGAAAAGAGGGACTGAAGGGAGGGGAAGGGATTGGGAAAGAAAAGCAGAATCAAGATATATCATAAACAGGTACAAATTCTCTATGATGAATATGATCATTGTGTATATTTAAATTGCACAATAAATAAAATATCTCTGTACAAAAGAAAGAAAGAAATAAAAATTTAAGAGAAAAGAAAAAACTAGTTATTTAACATCATTATGTGGGATTAAAAATTATACTTGGGCCGGGTGTGGTGATGCATGCCTGTAATCCCAGCATTTGGGAGGCTGAGGCAGGAGAATTGTTACAAGTTCGAGAGCAACCTGGGCTACAAAGTGAGCTCAAGGCCAGCCTGAACTGCATAGCAAGACTTTGTCTCAAAAAGACCAAAATAATAATAATACAGTAATAATATAAAAATTATACTTGGTGTAATTTTCTTGTATAACTATAAATTCTTATTTTCATAAAGTATCTTCACTAATTTGTAGAAGGATATTGTCTACAATAATTTAACAGTATGCATTCTTAGAAGTAAACTGCAGTCTGCAACATTATACTTACTAGCAGTTTATATGGTCTTTAATCTATGATTCAATAGCAGAATGACCTTATTTCTTTTTTTGGGATGATGATGATGAATGGCCACTATGATTTCCACATCTTGATGAAGCTTTATGTGTCCTTACTCCATCTTTTGCATTGAGGACAAAGTTTATTAAGTTGGAAGGCATGGTTTTTTCAATTATTGATGGGGGTAGTTTCCCTCTCATTTCCGTCTGAACAAACATCACTAGTTTGGAATATGCTGGGTTTCTGTAAGCAAAGGAAAAGTTTAAAAAAGATAAAGAATTTTTAGATTAGTCGATTGAATTTATCATTTTATGAAGAGCAGGATTCTTGTCTTATTCACCTTTGATTCTTTTCATAGTGCTTATAGTAAGATAGTTACTAAAGGAGGGTAAACAAAAAGAGAATGTGATTTGCAGTCATATCTTCATAAATAAAAATTTTACAGGAAATATTAATATGTTTTAAAATCTTCAGTTTTAGGCACCTTTCCCTTTTTTGTAATTTTATTGAGTTTTTGAAATTATATAGATATGAACCCACATGTCCCTATACATTATACATTATACATACACATATAAATACACCTACAGATATACATAGTTAAAAAGAAGGAGATATGTTTTCTACGGCTAGCTTTATTTTCCTCTTAATAGGATATCTTGTCCTTCCTTCTGTGTCTATACTTACAGATTTGCTTAATTGTTTTTCATAGTCATCTACAGTACTTCATACTGTGTTTAATGGTCCTTTAATGCACTGTCAGGTTCTGATCAGTTTTGAGTAGTGTATGTTGCAAATAAAACATCTTTGAAATAAAACTACTCATGCTTCTGTACTTAGAATATTTAGGTCAAAGCTTTGTACATTTAACCTTTTGATATGTTATTTCCAAGTAGTCCTCTAAGAAGACTAATGGTTTCTATTCTAACACAGTGATCTTCAAACTGGGGTATGAGAGGTTGAATACTTTTAAGGGAATAAAATTTTAAATTCATAACTTCTATATGCATTTTTCCTTAACCTGATCTATGTTTCTGATAGAGATGTAGGGTTTTCCTTCTGATCAGCCTGTTCAAAGTAACTCATTTGCTTTACAAAACAAAGACATACCACTCACACTAAAAAGTAAATAACTAAGAACTATGGTGGTTTTCCATGGCAAATGGCATAAAAGTCTTTGAAATGCTAAAGGAAAAATTTGATCTATTGGAAATGAGTTGTGAAAGCAAATGACTAATGCCTGGGTGATAAATATTATTCCAAATCATGTCAATTCTTTCAATAAATTTAAGGATTCCAAGGCATCAAATGTCAGTTATATTCTTTCCATTTTAATTATTTTTGTGAGTAAAATGTCTCAATTCTCATATTTATAAAATGAAAAGTAGGAATAGACTTGATATTGAAAGTCATCTTATTTTGTTAATAATAGTCATCCACAGTTAAAGGAAATGAGGGCAAAAGTTGGAAACATGGATGCAGGAAACGGTTTGCCTTGGTTTGAAACTGAGCTTTGCTATTGCCTATGTGTAAGCTTTCACTTTGTTTTTTGAAAATTGGACATAGTAACACCACCTAGTTCTGGGGTTACTTTGAGTAATAAATGAATTAATATGTGCCAACCATTTAGAAAAAGGCCTGGAACATACAAAATGCACAGTTTTGCTAATGACAAAAAATGTGTTTTCAGTAACACTTTGCTCTATGTTTAATAATTATGTGACAAAATTTGTAATATATTTTTTATTTTGAGCAATATGTAATGATAACTTATTCTAGCAGGCACATATATTTTAAAAACTGGCCACAGAAAACACATTTAAAAATTTAAGTTCACATTGTTTTGTGGAAAATTATGATATGATGATTAAAAATTAATTTAAAACCTGAAGTCTATTCCATTAGGATACAATTATGTGAGGGGGAAAATTAAAATATGAGTTCAATAAAGAGGAATGAAGGGAAATTACTGACTGATAAAATCTTGGTGTATTTTGCCATGGGTAATGTAATGGTGGATTTTAAATTATAGTACTTACATTTTATTAATACATTTATAAGAGTGATACAGTCATTTTAAAAAATGCTAATATTTACACTATGTAAGAAATACTCCTTCAGTTTAATCCTATGGAAAGTTTTAAGGTCAATAAAAAACATGCAAGGGGAAATACAGTTTTTAAAAATTCTCTTGGTGGTATGAAGATACTGCACTAACCAACAGTGTTAATCTCTATTTTCTCATACCTTTCTCCATGCAAAGTGTAGAATATTTTTACAGTGTCTCAAAGGGCTGGATTGAGAATACTTGTAAGTATTTTATGTGGTCCTAAATCTCTATTTGCACTGTGGGTTTACAACACATAAGGAGCCTTTCCCAGTATTTACTAGAGAGTAATTTGCTACTAACATAGGTGTCTCATGTGCCTCGTTCGTAAATTTTAGTTGCCCAAAATGTTGAGAAAGCAGTGATTTTTTGTTAGTATCTTACTCTATAACCGAATGAAACTATATATTTTTTTTCCAGCAGGACATGAGGCAGAGTTGGACCCTAGATGGGATATCAAGATCAGAGATTTTGTCTCATATGTTTTGTACTGCAAAGGAGAGATTGATAAAAATAAGTTCAAGAAGGACACTTGACCTGTGAAGCATGCTTAGAGTGTGTAACTTTCCAACTAGAGTCCCTAGAAACAGCTGATTTACTTCCCTGATTTGAAGCAATAGTCCTTTATTTGTTTTGTTCTTGTCTGCTATGGAGAATAAAATCTTGGCCATGCATGCAAAATTGATAAATGAATAGAAAGACCACACATTGTGATTTATGTTATCATCTATACCAATGATTCTGTTTATTAATGTAACATTTTAGTTCTCTAGTTCAGTAGAGAAAACATTAAGGAATATAGATCTATAATTTTCTTTTGGCTTCATTCAAATACATTTTTCTCGTATTGAGAGTTTATATCTTACCAATAAAAAATTCTACACTATTTTCTTAAGGTATCATTAGCATAATAAATTAACACTTAAAGAACATGTGAGATGATGCACATTGATTTAGAGCACATGCTTTTACAGAATCTGTGTATATTATAGTGCCATTTTATCCTGATGCTGGCCATCTGTAGGCAGTAAGTCATTTTTTTTTGTACCAGGAATCAAACTCATGACCTCATGTTTGCGGGGCAGGTGCTTGTGCCACTGAGCTATATCTCTGGCCTAGTAACTCATTTCTGGTTTCTTCTGCTTTTCTCTAATCTGAATGTATGTCTTAGATGTCTTATTCTGCAAGTCTCTGTCTCAGCAGATAGTCTACTGGAAATGGTTCATTCAAGGTAAAGAATTTACTGCTGATAAATGTGAATTGTTCTAGGGAAATTTATTTTTAATTCACAAAATGTTCTTAATATATAAAAGTGACTAATAGAGAAATATGAAATATCAGGAAAAGTAGAACAATAGGAAAATGTTTGTATATTCTTGACTATTCCCAGAACCTTCAAATAGTATTTTATAGAAAATGTATATATTCTGATTATACTTAGATAAAAACACATAGAAAAAGTTATGTTAAAATTGCATTTAGGGGCAGTTTTTTTCCCAACAGTATATGCTAGCATATATTTCTACTAATGAGCAAGTCCATCTTAAAAAACTGTCAAACAAATGCAAATACCACTTACTCTTTCAGAGGTGAACATACATAGCCACAAGGATGATTATAACCACGGATATACTCAGAAGATGGAGGATAGTCTGGGAAATCCACGCTTTTAGCTAAATGATTTAAACAAATTAAAATGAAGATGAAAAACTACTTCCAGCAACGTATTTTTTAAAAATGTGTAACATTTAACTTAGTTATTAGCATTAAGATTATACATTTCTGTATATATTTATACTAGTATTTCTAAAGATGCTGTTATCCTTTTGTGTAAGAGAAATTATTAAAAGTATCATTTAATTATTTTCTGAGATTTGAAGCAAAAGAAATTACAAAGAAAAAGACTTTTGGTCATACTGTTATGGTTCGTAGATTTTGTCATTTCTTTGTTACTAATCTTTTTCTTTAAAATATTTTAAGTAGTTGAATGATTTAAAATTCCTCCTTCTGCTAATTTCTTGTAACTAACTTACAAATATAACTAAAAATCCATAGAATTTGTTTTAATAGTTGTGTGGTATAATATTTACAATGTATGTGAATGGAGAGGGAGGTGATTTGATTATGATTAAATTTCTTTTTATTTTTTTATATGATTAAATTTATAATTATGCTCTTTCCATAAATATTTTAAATAATATATTTGCTTATTTTGTGCAACTAAGTCTTGCTCTTGGTGGAAAAGATGGATTTTTTTTCTATGATTTTAATATGAGTTACCAATTCAGGGGGCAATGCAATATGAAACATTAGTTTAGGAAACATGAGTGAATTTTCCATTTTGTACCATGGTATTAACAGAGCCTATTATGTTGATAGTGCCAGAAGTAATATTAAAATATTTTTTTCTATTTAAAACATGGATGTTGGGTGTAGGGGCCCATGCCTGTAATCCCATCACTTGGGAGGTTGAGGTAGGAGTATCAAGTGAGTTCAAGGCCAGCCTGGGCTATATAAATAAGTTCAACGTCAGCCTGCACTACATAGAAAGACCTTGCTCAAAACAATGACAAAATCTGGAGGTTATACTTTATTCTTTAAAAAGCCTGTTATAGCTTAAATACAGGTGTAGGTCTTTTGTGAGGCACATAGTGTGGTAGGTTACAATCAGAAAGATAAGTTTTAAATTGTTTCGATTGTTTTATAGCTATTCAACTTCTTCCTCTTTTTTTGTACCGGGATTGAACCCATGACATTGCGCTTGCCAAGCAGGCGCTTATGCCGCTGAGCTAAACCCCCAGTCCCTTCAGCTTCATTTTTAAACTGCTTGATTTATGTGAACTTCAGCTTCCTTGAGAGAAAATTCATGCAAAATATTTAACTCGAAGCAAGGTGCAGAGTAAGCTAAAAAAAAAAAAAAAAAAAAAGAGAGAGAGAAAAAAACACTAAGAAGAAAACTAATGGTATTCATGAAAAATTTGTTCAACGGAAATTTCTTACAGCAAATTCAATAGTGATTAGTGTACTGAATGACTGATTACCCATCCTTGTTGGGTTTAACCTCTGCGTTTCTTTTTAAGCTTCCCTCTGACCAGTAGTAGAGAATAGTAATAGTCTGATTTCAAAATATGGACAAGAACAGATTTATGATTCAGACAGAACAGTATTTTGTATTGCAGGCAGTGAATGTGTTTTGTGTGCATTTCAAAAATGAGACAAAACACATGGAACGTTATGAATATCAGCCCTCAGTTGTCTGGTTTAACACAGAGTGAACTGGGTTTGCATGACTGTGATGACTCAGTCTGGGTTGTGAAACTTAGCATACAGTCATTTCAGGGTAACTGAAACTTTGTTGGGAAGTAGTAACAAAACATAATTGTTTGCATTCCTAAGTAATTTACAGTAGAGGAAACTATTCAGATAGGAACAATAAGATTAAATCAAATTATCGAGAAAAACAGGGACCTTTGTCATGCTTTACCATTAGTTATCTTAAACTACCATAGTCCGAAGACTCTTAAGGTATGAAACGTTTAAATTTTAAGTGAATAATGCAAGTAAGGAAATGGTTTCACATTTGCATTTTACAGAGTGACACATTTTCAGAGGAAATGTTTAGGATATAGTAAAACCTCTAGTTCCTAAAAGAAATATAAGCATGTTTATATGAAGACCCATCTAGCAGACATTTTTAAATAGTTTTATCAATTACTATACATTCCCATTCTAAGTAATTCAAGCATAAAATTATATATCCAAAATTAATTTTGTTTCTTAGGATTTAAAAAATGTATGCCTTGAATTTTTAGCAAACAATCATCTATTTATATTGAGTCGTGCAGTGTTTACACTGTAAAAATCCAGGAGATGCCGTAATTATTGACTCCTGTATATGTGATACCTCTTAAGTTGGGTAAAATATCTGACATCACAATATGACAGGTATATTGTGGGTCTTACTGAGTAGATTAAGAAAAAAATTGAAAATAGTTTCTTTCAAACTATGAATTAAAGGAAAAAATTATTAATGACTCATACTGATTCCAAAATGTGGGCAAAATGTTTCAACTTACAACTGATAATGGCCATATTCCCTTCATAGCACTTGAGGTGTACTACGTCGATAAAGTCTCGGGGGGAAATTGAGCCCATGGCAAAACTTTGTGTGATGGTATGACATATAAATGTGTTCTGTAACAAACCATAAAGATTACAAAAATTATTTAATATTTATCATTTGTATTGTTCCCCAAAGAATTTCATTACATAAGATTGACCTCTTTGGAAAAAGCAAGGCTTTGAAATTTTAAGACTGTATCTTCAAATAAGCTTGCCTTTTTAATGTTAAAGGAGCATTACAGCTACATTTATAAGCATAGAAAATTCAGGGAATAATCTTAAGATCATCTTGGCTTCCAGGTTTTAGATAGAAGACCAGCAATTAAATCATATGTATAACTAGAGATAAATGCAAAATTAGAATCCACGTCTTCTAGTGTTCCCAGTACAGTACTATTTCTACTATACCACATTGGTTAAGAAATATAGTATGAAAAATACACAGTTTAGTACCTTGTGATGTAAGGCCTAAAATAAAAACCACTGTTATGAGATATCTATGATATCTGGCAAAACTTGGTGGGTCTTGACTATCATAACAGCAAGTTTCTTTTCCTATTTTTTGCAAATAAGATCCACTGGCCAAACAACTCTTGTTATCAAAAGGACCAGCACAGTTACTATTTATTCTTCTTTAATGGATTTCAGTTCTCTGATGGCCTGTGGAATTACTCAAATAATAATTCCACATATTTTCCTGCAAGAACTGGGGGGCACTTCACCCTCTTGATACTACAAAGTCCACCTCCCACAACCTTTGATTATTTAATATATTCTTATATTGTCCTGTATGACATTGTGTGTCTTGTTCTTCGGGCTGTGGTTAGTGATTAATAAATTACTATCTATCTCATTTGTCTGGTGCCAGAAATTCTGCTCTCACTCATGAGGTGAATAGGTAAAACACACTCATGGAGTTGACTGCTATAAATATTAATAGGAAAGTAAAATAATTTTCCTTATAATATGATGCTATTCAGAGATACTATGGAATACTGACCTGAAAGGGCATGGAATTTGGAATCAAGAAAGCAGATACAAATCTTTATTCTATCATATATTAGCTGCAGTAACCATAAGCAAATTACATAATCTCTCTTGATCTTTCAAATTTTTTGATGCCAAGTCTGGTATTCTCTCCATCATGACAACTGACTTGCACCACTGTCAGTAATATCTTTATGACACGATTCATACAAAGATGAATGAAATAGTTCAATGTTTGGGTTTTTTGTTTGTGATGTCTCAGACTGAACATTCAAATCTCAAAAAGGTCGTGGACATCTTTGATTTATCGATAGGAACTTCAGGGGCTTTCTACAAGATGAAACTGATTCACTTTCTTTGGCCTTCCTATAATTTCTCTTTTTTTAGACTTTAAGATCAATTTAATAAATGTAGACAAAAGTACAGAGTTCTACATAAACATTAAAGTGACGAGCAGATACATACATGGAGCCTAATTTTTGCTTGTTTTGATGGGTTAAAAACTCAAAACAACAAAGATCTGCGATTTTTCAAATGCAATCATTGATAAAAATCAGAAAAAAACATTTGTTTCATTCCCTCAGTCTCATTTACTACCTTTTCCTGATAAAGTCATCATTAGCTAAAGTCGCAGCACTACTTTTTGTGCTGGGGATGGAAGGCAGCCATGTGTATGCTAAGCAAGCACTTTACCACTAAACTATATGCCCAAACCTGTTTGAAAAATAGTTTACTAAGGTATAATTTATACATTATAAGTTCACACATTTTAAATTAGTTTGAGTTTTCTAAAGTTTATTTAATTGTGCATTCTTCACCACAATTCAGTTTAGAATTCACCTTTGACTCTTTTTTCCCTGCATCAGTAAATCCAGTTGACTCACTCTACAATGTCCCTTGGACCCTCTGATTTGTTGCCTCCTCCTCTGCTACCATCCTAGCATAAGCCACTATGTGTCTCATTTGGATTACTGTGAGAATCTCCTAACTATTCTTGCCAATTTCATTCTTGCCCTCTTACAATCTGTTCCTCTTTCAGCATTTGTTTCTTAAAACCAAGTCAGTCCCAAATCAGGTTTAAAACACTCTAATGACTTCCCACTGAACTTGGAATGCAATTTCTCCCCATGATAGACTTTTACAGAATCAGCTCCCAGCCTAACCTCTCCAACTTCACTTCTTACCACATTGCTTCTTGTTCTTTATGTTCAAACTTCACAGACTTTTTTCTTCAGGAAACTTTGCCAAACTCCAAAATTCAAGTTCTTTGCATTTGCTTTTCCTCCACTGTGTCTCCTAGATCATTTCTTGCCTATCCTCCTCACTTCCATATTCCACTATTCACATTTCTACCCAAATATCTCTCAAAGACCTGTTTTTTGTTTGTTTGTTTGTTTGTTTAGTACAGGGGATCAAACTCATGACCTTGCACTTGCCAGGCAGGTGCTTATGCCACTGAGCAGTTCTTAAAAGACCTTTTCTGATTTGGTATCATTTAGCTTCTTCTGGTAATTGCCTTTAGCCTTTATAGTATTTATTGTTATCAATCCTAACCTTCATTATACTTTTCATTATCTGACACTATCTTTTGTATTGTTTACTTATGATATCTCTTCTGACTAGAAGATATTCTTTCTGAAGGCAGGGACTTTTCTATCTTGTATTCCAGTACCTGAACAACAGTATATAGTTCACAACTGGTGCTCAAAATATGTTTGCTGAATTAACTAGTCAAGAGAATAAACATTTTTTCCAGGAGGAATTACAATGAAGTCAGAATTCCTTCACAAAATTGACTCAAGAGAGAAAAAACACAAACTGTGACAGAAATGGAGAATAAATTTTAATATATTAAGAATTATTTTCCTCTCAAAGTGCTCATTTTTATAGCAGTCTCACCAAATAAGGGAGCTATTGCTTCTTTTTCCTTGTTTCTACCTTTTTTTTTACCATGTATCATTCTTTCCCATTTTATTCAATCTTTTCTTCCTAGTTTTTTCACTGTATCCTCCCCTCCTACCGATCTTCTATCCCCTTCTCAACCTTGCTTGTCTCTCACCATCCCACTTCCCTGCCCTCACCTGTCTTCCACTGTCTATTCCAATTGCATATATTTTTATTTTCTCCTTGTTTTTATTCTCCCTCTTCATAGCTATTTAACAGATAATTGTTTGAAGGTGTTCCTAACCTGTCACATTTTAGATACTGTTAGAGTATTTCTGTGTGCTATTTACCCTTATCCTCTGATGCTAGTCATAAGTCCTTACGGTATCTACATTGTTTCTGTTTTTCAGTGTCATATGAATTGCCTTGACTTCTCATCTACAAGGCATGCTAATTTTTTGTTTTCCACATAATTGAGGTCAATCTCTGAGTTCAATTCCTTCATAACAAAATGTATACATCAGCAAGAGATGTATTTGCAAACCAAATACAGCTAGTTAGAAGTAAACTCTTGACTAATACAGAAGGAAGTTTTTTTGGAATTGAACTCAGGGCCTTGTGTTTTCCAGGCAGGCGCTGTGCTGCTAAGCTACATCCCCAGCCCCAGAAGGAAGTTTTAAGTCTTTTATAAAAATTTCAATTCAATTTGAATTTATAAAATGTTGTCTATATGCATAATTTAATAAACATAACTCACTAAGATGTAAAATTGGAAAATATTAATTCAGTAAAAGTATACTACTAACAAATCACCGAATCAATCTTGTGGACCACATCGTATGCTTTCAATGATTTGTCCCATGTAACTCTGTTCCCAGACTGGAAGAGGAAATCAGCTAGTTTAGTTGATGATTCTGGAATTATACCTTCAACACGGTATCTGTAAATAACAAATTAAAAAAAATTCAAAACTTAAATTTAGTCTAAGCTGAAAATACACTATTGACATGAAAGGTAGGCTAATTTAGCAAATAACAGTGAAGAAAACTTGAAGTATCTTAAAGTATCTTGAAGACAAGTTGAGTATCCTTCTCTGAAATGCTTCCAGTGGTTCCACTATGTAACTGTTAGCACTCACTCTGGACTCTGAAATGTTTGGGACCAGAAATGTTTCAGATTTGTTCAGATTTTGGAGTATTTGCAAATAAATAATGCTATATCTAGGGGGTGGGACCCTTCATAGTAAATGAAGAGTTAAAAGCACAAGAATATGAAGGGTAAGAAGGGGACTGTTGTGATGCACCTCTTTTTAGAAGCTTTGGAAGACCTTTTAGTAGTTATTCCTGCCAGTGTTAGGAATGGACAGTGTTGAAGTGTTGGTGTTACTGATGATACTGACTCTTTCACTTGTGAAGTACGGAAGCATGTGAAATGATCTAATCTAAACCCCAGATTCTTTTTTAAGAATGCTATAAACTCATTACTGAATAACATAAATTTTCATTCTCAAAGTTCTTCATAAAGTGAGAGGGCACAGAGTTTAAATAACACTTTTCGCACTATCTTGTCAATAATATCTATATTATTTTGATAGTCAAGAAGAATTTCAAAACTCAAGGTTTAGAAGATATTGAGCCAGGATGAATATGGGGCGAAGGTAGTATTCTTCATTTTGGTCACAGAAAATATATTCATTACATTTGTTGCTTTAACCCTAATGTTTTAATATAAAATATCTATAAGATTATCTCACTTGTCTGCCTCAGAGAGCAAAACAATTACATGTAGTGGTGGTAATGATGGTAATAATAAAAAGTATGGAAATACCTGGAAGAGGAGCAAAAAGTAGTTGGCTAAATAACCATCAAATGTCTAAAGGTAGGCAAGATATACTACTATACTCTTCTAGATAATTTGCCTTAATTATTCCACAAATAGTTTCAGGGAAGTCAGAGAAAATAATGATTAAGAAAGTACACTGAGCCTCTGCAGAAAAGTCTGAGCCTTTAAAAGTTTTTGTTTCACCAACATTTATGAGCTAAGAGACGTTGGGAGAGTAATGTATTCATCTGTAAAATGGGAATAAGAACAGTGCTTACATTGTGAGATACATGAGGAGTAAATTTAAAAATAAAGCATCTGGCATAATGCCTGATTTATAATGAGATTAATACACCTGAGAAGCTTCTAATATTTAGGAAAACATGTAGGCTGAACTGTGTGAAGTTAAGTTTGTATTTCATCCCTTAAGGGCACAAAGGAAAAAAATTCTAACCAAACAACTAGCTCCCTTTTCATGTTCACAAGTGTTCAAAGCTAATCATAAAAGGTCCTTCTTGGATAGTAAATTTTAAGAAAAATTGTAAATGTTGATAAAATATGTTGTTATTTTTTGTACTGTAGTTAAGAGATATTTAACTTTGGTAAAGTCCATAAATTCATTCAATAAATATTATGAGTCTACATGAGAGGGACTGCTCTGGTGCTAGGGACACTACTCCAGTTCCTATTCAAGTTCCTATTCTTGTCAAGTTTATATTCTAATAAGAGAGACATAAACAACAAATGAATAGTAAATAAATTTCATGCAGTGATAAACAGTGGCTGAGTGTATCTACATGCAAACTTTAGTCAGGTGGCCAGGGAGGTGACTCTGAAGAGGAGATAATGAAGTTAAGAACTTGACTACAAAAACAACATTAGCCTTGTAGAGATTTGGGAAAAGAACATGCCAGTCAAAAGAAGAGCAATTACAAAAGGCCTGTGGGTTTAAGTTCAATGCATTAAGCTACGGAAGTCTGTTGTGGCTATCATGTAAGAACAAGGACGAAGTGGTAGGAAGTGAAGACAGAGAGGTAGGCAGGCACCAGGTAGTAACTTGCAGATCATCATAAAATGTGGCCTTTATTTTAGATGTAACAGGAAGCCTTTAAAAGATTTAGGCAGAGAAGTGACAATCTGAATTATTCTTTAAAAATCTGCTTTGGCTGGCTGGGCATGGTTGGCACATGCCTATATAATACCAGCACTCAGAGGCTAAGGCAAGAGGATCATTGCAAGTTCAAGGCCAGGCTGGGCTACATAGTGAGTTGAGGACCAACCTGAACTACATAGCAAGACCCTTTCTCAAAACCAAACCAAACCAAACCAAACCAAACCAAACCAAACCAAACCAAACCAAAACAAAACAAAACAAAACAAAACAAAACAAAACAAAACTCTACTTTGGCCACTCTGTGAAGAATAAGATGTAGCTGAGTAAGAGTAGATACAAAGAGATTACTAGGTGGCTACTCAAATACTCTGGTGGGAGATGATGATGGGTGCACTGAGGTGGTAGCAAGGAGATAATGAAAAACTACTACTTCTCTCTGTGTTTGGTTAGATAGAGCTTCTTTTAGAGTCCAAATCTGAGATCAGTGACTCATTTTCTAGGCCAATGTTTTATAAGCATGCTATTGGTTAAAAAAAGAATAAATTTGAAATTAAACACCTTTCTTTACTTTGGAATTCCTTGAAGCCTGAGAATGAATCTCTAAGACAATATTCCATGCTATCATGGAATGTTTTAAATACTTATTGAACCCTGCAACCCACCTTTTTGTTTGTTTGTTTGTTTGTTTTTTGTTTTTTTTTGCGGCACTGGGGATCGAGCTCACAACCTCGCGCCTGCCTGACAGGCGCGTAAGCCGCTGAGCCAAACTCCCGGCCCTGGTTTTTTGAGGCAGGGTCACACTGTGTAGCTCAGGCTGGCCTTGCGCTCGCGTTGTAGCCCAAGCCGGCCTCGAACTCACAACGCTCCTCCTACCTCGGCCTCCCGGGTGCAGGGATTAAAGGCGTGCGCCACCACGCCCGGCTTTTTTTTCTGTTTTTAGAGACAGGGTCTTGCTATGCAGTTCAGGCTGGTCTTGAGCTCACTTTGTAACCCAGGCTGGTCTTGAACTTGCAATGATCCTCCTGCCTCAACCTCCCAAGTACTGGAATTACAGGCTTGCAGCCCATTTTCTCCCGTGGAGGATTTCGAGAAGCCACACTTTATATGCTATACTATAGGTCCCATAAATGTACAATGGTTATATGGATATGTTTCTTGCTTTGACTTATTACAACTCTTTAAAGACATGAAACTTCGAAGCACTGGAAAAATTTAAGTTTCCCTAGGTTTTCCCCAACTCAATGATGATTTCACTTTGTTCTCACACTAGACTAAGGAATGTACACTTTAAAATGAGGCATGCCAATCTGGCCAGCCTGTTCAGCTTGCTATATATATCAAGGCCCCATGCCCATGGTGCCACCATGTCCAGCTAAACAAAGTTTTAAAAGTCAGCACAATTTCCTTAGCATATTTGTATTTGAAACAAGAGAATCCTCAAAAATATCCTTAAAAGAAGCTTATGGGGAAAGAAACATATGTTAGCAAAACAAATGAGGAAAAAACCTCTACTTTTTAGTAGTTTATTTAAGGGAAAGGAAAAGGTTTAAGGTGATAAATACAGTACTACTTTTAGCAAAAATACAGCACTGTGCTTGTATGCTAATTATTTCTTGAAGCGGAATTTTCCTATCTTAGCGAATTATTCATTGGAAGGAATATTTGTTTTTGTGGGACCCAACTCAGGGCTTATGCATGGCAGGCAAATACTCTACCACTGAGTTATACTGCCAGCCAAGAAGAGATTTTCTGGGGGGACTGTGATTGTTTTTAGGTTTGAAAATAAATAATTAGATAGTACGTAATTCACTATTTTATTTATACCACATTGCAACCTAATTTCTATTTTGTATTCAATAATTTGCTGTAGTTAATGAAGCAGCACTAAATTCTGGATATACTGATGCCATTGAATTGTTTAAAATAATGATTACAAATATAAAATTGTACTCACAGATTTCCGACAAATCTCTTAGAAGCCTTGCTGGAAACAGTTATCTTTTTCTCAAAGGGAAATAAAAATTCAGAAGTAATTGTCAGATGTAGGAAAAAGGAACGTGAAAACAGAAATGTAAAAATACTTTTCTAGTTGGTAAAAGAAAATATTTTTAAGAAGTGAATTCTTTACAATGAATTCTCATTAAAAAAATAAATTCTTGAAATATGACTGTTTTCTTACTGAATTTTTAACCACTTTCCAGTCAGATGTATCTTGATTGTAATCAAAAACTTCTTGGGCAGTTTGTTGGGCAACTGCCTTATAGTCCATCTACCTGTAAAGTTTTAAAAACAAATGATTAGTAAGAATGTAATCATAAAAAAAATTTTTAAAGAGAAAAAAGATTTCAAAACAATACACTTAGAGGGTAACAAAGATTAATACATTGCATATTGCTATCTTTTCTAACTCAGAGTACAAAATATTTGCATTTAATTGTCCAAACAATATTAGCACAAATCTTTCTTTTCAATGAACTGAGAGACATTAGTAGTATAAGTATCTTAACTATGTTTTATGTATATATTTCAAACAGTTTTTCCCCACATTGTGGGTAGTCTCTTCACTCTGTTGGTGGTTTCTCTTGCTGTGCAAAAGCTTTTTAATAAAATGAGATCCTACTTGTTGATTTTTTGTGATAGTGCCTGTGCAATTAGGGTTTTATTCATAGTCTTTGCTTACACCAATGTCTTCAAGAGTTTTACCTATTCCATCTTCCAGCAGATACAGTGTTTTTGTTTTAATACAGAATGAATCTTTGATTCATTCTGAATCATGATGAAAGATATGTGTCCAATTTTAATCTTTGGCATGTGCAGAGTCAGTTTTTCCAGCACCATTTATTAGAGTCTATTTTTCTTCCAGTGAATGCATTCAGCACCTTTGTCAAGGCTAAGGTGGCTTAGTGTGTCTGGAGTTGTTTCTGCATCTTCTAATTTGTTCCATGGATCTTCAGGTCTGTTTTTTTTTTTTTTTTTAAATCACAGTAGCTTTATAGAATAATTTCAAGTCAGGGATTATGATGCCCCCTGTTTTGTTTTCATTGGCCAGGATTGCCTTTGCTAGTCTAGGTCTCTTCTGGTTCCAGATGAACTTTAGGATTGTTTTCTCAAATTCTGTGAGATACGCTATTGGAGTTTTGATCAGAATTACATTATATCTGTATAACAGTTTTGGAAGTATGGCCATTTTCACTATATTGGTTCTCCTTATCAAGAGCAAGTGTTGCCTTTTCTTTTTCCCATATCCTCTTCAATCTGCTTTTTCAGAGTATTATTGTTTTCAATGTAAAGGTCTTTTATATCCTTCTTTAGATTGATTCCTAGGTATTTCAGTTTTTTTTTTTTTTTGGATGCTATTGTGAAAGCTGTTGTTTCCCTGATTTTTCTCACAGTGTGTTTGTTTTTCATGTACAGGAAAGCTACTGATTTTTGAGTGTTGACTTTGTGTTCAGCTACATTACTGAATTTGCTTATTAAATCAACCAGTTTTTTTAGTGGAGTTTTTGGGGTCTTCTAAGTAGAGTATTATGTCATCTGCAAATAATGATAATTTAACTTCTTCCTTTTCTATCTTTATTCCTTTTATTGCTTTCTTTTGTCTAACTGCTCTGGCTAAAGTTCCAGGACTATGTTGAATAAGAGTGGAGACAGTGGACATCCTTGTCTTGTTCCTGATTTTAGAGAGAAAGCTTCAGTTTTTCTCCATTAAGTATGATGCTGGTTAGTCACAGACGGCTTTTATCACATTGTGATAAAGACCATCTATTCCAATTTTCTATAAGGTTTTTATCATGAATGGGTGCTGGACCTTGTCAAAAGCTTTTTCTGCATCTATTGAGATGATCATATGATTTTTGTCCTTGGCTGTTAATATGGTATCTTACATTTATTGATTTACATATGTCAAACTATCCCTGCATCCCTGGAATGAATCCCACTTGGTCATTGTGTATAATCTTCTTGATGATTTGCTGAATTCTGTTTGCCAGTATCTTATTGAAGATTTTTGCATCTGTATTCATTATAGAGATTGGCCCATAATTCTGTTCCTTAGTTGGGTCCTTCTCCAGTTTTGGTATCAGGGTAATGCTTACTTCCAAGAATGAATTTGGGTGTACTGCTTCTCTTTCAGTTTCATTAGAATTTGAAAAGTAGTAGTGCTAGATCTTCTCTAAATTTCTTGTAGAATTCAGCAGTGAATCTGTAAGGGTCTGGGCTTTTCTTTGTTGGTAGGTTTTTAATTACAGCTTCAATTTCATTGTCTGATAATAGTTTATGATTTTTATAACTTCTTGATTCAGCTTTGGTAATTTATATGTGTCTCGGAATCTGTCCATTTCTTTTGCATTTCCTATTTTATTAGAATACAAGTTTTTAAAGTAATTATGGGTGATCTTCTGGATTTCTGCAGGGACTATTGTGATTTCACTCCTTTTATTCTGAGTTGTGTGAATTTGAGTCTTTTCCTTCCTTTTTTTGGTGAGATTGGATAAGGGTTTGTTGACTTGATTTAATCTTTCAAAGAACCAACTCTTTGATTCATTCTTTTTATTGTTTTTTAGTCTCCAGTACATTAATTTCAGCTCTGATCTTTATAATTTCCTCCCTCATTTGAGCTTTTGGATTAGCCTGGTCTTTTTCTTCCAGAAGTTTGAGGTTCACCACTAAGTTGTTTATATACACTTGCTTTGTTTTCCTGATATGGGTATTTACTGTCATAAATTTCCCTCTCTAAGACTGCTTTCATGGTGTCCCATAAGTTATGATATGTTGTATTGTAATCATTCAACTGTAAAAACTGTCTAATTTCTTCTTTCATTTCATCTGTGACACATTGGTTGTTTAGAAGGGTGCTATTTAATTTCCATGTGCTTATGAAGTTCTTGTGGGTCCCCTTGCCATTGATTTCCAATTTCATTGCACTATGGTTTGATAATATGCATGGGATACTATGCATGGGATAATTTCCTTTTCCTTTACTTAAGCATGTTCTATGAGCTAATATGTGCTCGTTTTGGAGAACGTCCTGTGTGCAGCTGAGAAAAAAGTGTATTCTGATGTTGTGGTATGGAACACTCTGTAGAATCTACAAAGTCCATTTGTTCAAAAGTTTGGTTCAGTTCTAGTATTTGTCAATTTTTGTGTAGTTGATTTTTTGTGACAGTGGGGCATTAAAACCCCTCAATAAAATTGTATTAGGGCTTACTTGATTGCTCATGTCCAGTAGTATTTGTTTTACATAGTTGGGTGCACTGCTATTTGTTGCATATTTATTTATGATTGTTATCTCTTCCTCTTGGGTTGTTTCCTTTACAAGGACATAGTGATCTTCTTTATATCTCTTCATCAGTCTTGGCTTGAAATTTACTTTGTCAGCAAATAGAATAGCTACCCCTGATTTTTCCAGGGTTCCTGTCTCATGGAGTATTATTTTCCATCCTTTGACTTTCAGTCTACGAATTTCTTTTCAAATTAAATGTTTCTTGTATGCAGCAAATTGTTGGATCTCACTTCTTGATCCATTCTGCTAGTCTGTGACTTTTGATTGGTGAATTGAGACCATCAACATTGATGGTCATAACTGATATGTACTGACTTATCCTTGTCATATTATTTTCCTGTTGTTGGCTCCCCCTCTTTTTTCCCTCCCTTTGCTTTGACTGGTGGGTTCCTTCTATGGGGGTTTATGGAGTTGTTGCCCTTATCTATTTCTAGGATGTGCTTCAAAACGTTTTGTAGTGCTGGTTTGGTGCTTATAAATTTCCTATGATATTCTTTGTCATAGAAGTATCTTACTTCTCCATCTGTTTTGAAAGATAGTTTTGTGGGGTACATCGATCTGGATTGATGGTTGTTTTCCTTTAACTTGAAATACTTCAAAGAGTTCCTTGACTTGAGGGTTTGTGCTGAGAAGTCAGCTGTGATTCTGATGGGCTTTCAATTACAGGTGATTTATTTCTTTTCCCTAACAGCTTTTAGGATTCTATTCTTGTGTTGAATTTCTAGAATCTTGACTATGATATACCTGGCTGTAAACTTTTTGATCATGGCTAATTGGAGTTCTATATGCCTTGCTTATTTGTTTGTCAAATTCTTTTTCTCTGCCCGGGAAGTTTTCTGCCATGACATTGGTGAGCAGTTTTTTTTATATCATTTATGATATCTCCTGCTTTTTTGTTGACTTCAATCAATCTTGAGTTAATCTTTGTCTCATCTAGCAGCTGCTGGATTGATTTTTCATGGTTTCCTTGCTATTTTACAGAAATCTTTCATGATCATTAACTGCAAGCCTTCTACATCTGTGTTCCTGCCCTTACATTGGTTTAATCTGCTGTAAATACTTTCAATGGAATTTTTATTCTCCTAGATATCTGCTTGAATCTGCCTTATGGATTCCATTTTTTTCCCATGCTGAGCATTTATGGCTTCCATAATTGTCTTAAATTTAACTTTTTTTTTTTTTTTTTTTTGTATCTGCACTAGGGTCACTAAGCATGGTCTTTATTTTGGACACAATCTCTGCAGTTATCTTAGAGACTGTTTCCAATTTGATTTTTTTTCTAGAGCTTCATTCAATGCTTTGTTGTTACCATTTCAGAGAGGCCAGGTAGGAGGCTTTTAGATTGTCTCACCTCATTGCCCCCTGGGTTTTCCTTTGGCAAACTGGATGTCTGGGATTGCATCTTGTTTAAATGTCTTCTCATTTATTCTTTTTCCTTTTTTTAGTTTAATTCCTGAGGTGATGCAGATGAGAAGTTGCTGCTTATTTGGCTCAGTTCATGGTTCTTTGGCACTGTGCCACAGTATTTTCTGTGACCCTTAATCAATCTCAGTCACGGAATACCAGTAAGAACAGGTGTTTAGAACAATTATGTCACTTTTGGCCACAGTGGTACCAATAACATCAAATACAGCCTAGAAAATGACAAACTGAGGTAACCATTAATGTGCCACTTTTAACCATATGAACTAGATTTGTAGTTATATAACAAAATCTAAAACAAATTAGAAAATTAAATGTGGTATACAAGTCCTTAATATGTCAATTTTGTTCTCAGGGAAAAAGACTTTCTAGACAGGGTCTTACCATGCTGCCCAAGTTATTCTTGAACTTGTGGGCTCAATCAGTCTTCTAGCCTCAGTCTCCTGAGCAGCTGGAATTACAGGGATGTGCCACCATCCCTCGCTCATACAAAAACTCTTAAGTTGGTATATTACTCTACTATTTCTACAGTGTTTTTCACCTACACACACAAAATAGTTACATGTTCATTGTATGCATGAACCTTTTCTCTTTACATTTTTTTCAACTGAAAAAATATGGCATAGAGGCAAAAATCAGGTTTTGGAATCAAAGATACCTAAAAGTCTGTCTTTCTCACTTATTATGTGAAGTATTTTACTTACTATTTGTTTTCTCATTTTCCTCTTGGTATAAAGTTGGGATAATACATATGTTGTAGAATGTGTGAGGATTGAGATAATGCACTTAAATATTCTACCCCTGATTCTGCCATATAATAGTCACTCGATAAATAATTATTATTTCTTACATGCTTCATTTTTCTGTAATGCATCACAGTATGCTTTCTGGAATTAATATTTTCAAGGGTGTGGCAGTGACAGCACATGATCTGACTTCCTCTTCAAACATACCTCCTACTGGTTGCCTTCTTGTCTCCTTAGCTCCAGTCATACTGAACTCCTTCCAGGCTGCTCTTCAAATGTAACTAAGCAACTTCCTACCTCAGTGTCTTCGGACTTGCTGTTTCTTCTGTTTGGAAAATTCTTGCTTAGTATGTTCAGATGACTGACTGTGTCATTGGTATCTTTGCTTAAATGGCACCATCTCAGAATGAAGTTTAAATGAATTCATTTCATTCACTTTTACTGAACTCCCACTTGAAGTTTGGTATATATTGTAATGGACTGAATGTTTTTGCCCCCCTCCACCAATTCATATGTTGAAATCTTAATCTCCAATAAAATAGTATTGGAGGTGGGACATTTGGGAGGTGATTAGGTCATGAGGGCAGAGACCTTATGAATGATATCAGTATCCTTGTAAGAGACTTCAGAGAGCTCATTTGTCTTTTCTGACATGTGAGGAAACAGCCAGAAGGTAGTTTGCATTTTGGAAAAGGCTCTCACCAGAAACCAATTATGACGGTATCCTGGTCTCAAATTCCGACCTTTGGAACTAAACCATATATTTTTACTGTGTATAAGCCAGTCTATGGAAATCTGCTGTTTCAGCCCAAAAGGAGTAAGTTTAAAAGGTTGAGTGGTAGGCCCAACAAAGACAGTTGAGAACAATACTGTTTCTGCTGTGAATGAGTTCAGAAAGCTCTCAGCCTGTTTTCAGTTAGGCAAAGCTGGCAGGTATGGTGCAAAGAACATACAAATAGACCAAGATTTAAATTTTGACTGTGCTATTAACTAGAACCTGTATTATCTTGGGTAAGTTGCTTAACTTTGAACTTCAATTTCCACATTTAAAGAATGAAAATAGTAAATAGTTATCTCATGTAATCTATAAAGATTGAGTTAAACACTTGAAACAGTGAGGGACCTTGTTATAGGTGAACTAAAAGGTTACTTTTCTTAAAATGGGCACATTTAAAGCTGTCATTAAAAACTTCTTTAAAGAGCTGTTTTGTTAAGCACCTCAATAACGTTAAAGTTTAATTATCAGAACATTTCTTTCTTAGGTGTCATCTAAAATTCTTTAGGTTGGATCATAAATTTTTCCCTTATTTCTTCAGCAAAGTACAACAGCTAGATGATTTTTAAAATATATATTAGAAAGCCTTTAGTAAACTGTTATAACCTTCTCTTTCCTGGTACAGTCCTGGTTTCTTTACTCTTCCTAACAAACCTAGTCCGGAATTTTAATAACCACTGGGACTCTTCTCTAAATTCTCCTGGAAATCTCCATATCTGTTAACCTGTAAGGGAACAAAGAAGTAGAATTACTTTTATCCATGAATTGGGTCAAAATATTTGATAAATCCTTTTATATCTTAATGAGCTTCACTTCATTTTGCCTTTATTAGGAAACACTTCCTATAATGTGCAAAGATGGAGAGAAAATGTAGTGACAAATCTTAAAAAATATTTATGAAGAACCTTTAAACAAAGGAGAACAGTTTAAAAAGTTACTTAGGTAGAATGAGGGTTAAAAACATCTTTTTTTTTTTAATATGCTGATGCCATTAAGAATCCTTGTCTATTTCCTGACCTGGACTTGTCCTAGGACATAAAACAGTTTCCTACTTCCTATCAGCAACTTACTTGATCTTGACTGCCTTAGAAATTTCACAGATCAGAAGTTATTACTAGTTGTAAACTCCTGTAGGGATGGTGTTTTATAATTTTCAAATCAGGAACACTGACACAATGGATGTATTTAATTGAATCGCTGAACTAAATTTGATACCTCCTGAATTTTAAAATTTGCTAAGAGAAACTGGAAAGTAAAGTTTAGTACTCTAAAGGGAATGGGGGAAAAAAAAGCGAAGAGCAGAGCACAGTTCTATTACCTGGTGATGTAACGTCAGATGAACTGGAACATATTCAGATGCACTGGTCCAGGATATCTTCCACCCATAGGGTCAGTGGAAAGTAAACATAAACCAATATTGAGATGGCATTTTGTTTTGTTTTTGTTTTGTCACATCACTAGGTTGAAACTGGATTCTTTGCACCTCATATCCTGTCCCAGTCTTGTAGACTGGTTCACACATGTGGTAAATGGGTCTTTAAGTCTTGGGTTATCTGACTGGGTTCCCCATCCCTGCCATTCTTCCTTGGGAATCAAGGTCCCTAAGGAGTTTGATCAAGCCTGTCCCCGGTGGAATTCCCTTCCCCAGTCCCACATCTGCTTTTTAACTTGAGGAGCTGGCTGGAAGGAAGCCCTGCAGGGCCAGGGCCGGGAAGGTGGAGGGGTGCTGCCCTGAGGCTGAGATGTGGCCCCGGACTGGCTCTCAGCGACCTGCGCCGCAGCTGCCAGGGCGCGGAGTCTCCTGCCCCTCCGGGTGCCCCTGCCACAGCCCCGGGGCGGCCCAAGATCCGCGGGACGGAGGAGCGAAGTGGCAGTCGAGAGCGGCGACCTAGCCGAGGAGGGCGTGGGACACAGCCCAGCACTCCTCCCTCCCAGCCCCGAAACGACGCGGCGGAAACTACACCTCCCAGCAGGGACCAGGACCCAACGCCTCGCCGTGCGCCCTCGCGGCCCACCCCGGGCACCCTGGCCCCTGGCCCCTGGCCCCTCGCCCCTCGCCCCTGGCCCCTGGCCCCTCGCCCCTCGCCCCTCACGCGAGCACCGCGCAAGCGCACCGCCAGCCGGCGCCATGTTGGGTCGGTTTGAACGTGAGCGCGGGCGTCGAGTTTGGCTGTGACGGCAGCGGCAGCTGCGGGCAGGCGGAGGCTGAGGCGGGGCTGTGAGCGCAGCGTGGATTCCTCAGCGTCGCCGGTTCCGTGACACACCCGGGATTCTGGCGGAGAGTTGTGGAAGCGTGCGTTTAAAATCTCCTTTTGGGCTTTCGTGAGTGACTTCGGCCGGACAGGGAGGGGGCGTCGCGTCGTCTGAGAGCCGAGGGAGCGGGAGGAGGAGGGCGGCTCCCGAGGGAGGGCGGCTCGCGGGGGGCGCCCTGGGGTCCGGGGTTGCCGGCCGGGGCGCTCGGGGGCGCGGGCTCTGGGCTTGTGCTTTCGGGGCAGCTGCTGACTAGAAGTCTTCCTCTCGGAGACCGCGCCCGTGTCTGCGAGCGCCCGAGGCGCGGAGTTAGCCAGATCCCGCTCAGAAGTTTGAAACAAGCTCGCCCGGGTGGGCGAGGGCTGCTCTGCGAAGGGGCCGGGCGGCCTGCGGCTTCCCGGGGTGGGCTCTTCCTCGGGTCTCCGTCGCGGAGCTGCGGTTTCCGAGAGTTGTCCTGAACTTCCCGATCCAAATTCCCGTGGGTTCTTTACCCCGAAACGTTGTGTTTTTGAATCAAGGTCGTTGAAATGTCTCGCCCTGACTTTAACATTGTTTGCCATGATGGGATTGCTTTTGGAGATGGAAACGGCAGCTTTTGAGGACGAAATGGTAAGAGGTATAGGGTTTGCTTACCGTTTATGGGGTTCGAAATAATGCCGTGGTCGAAGTGGGTGGGGGTGCCTTTTAAATTAACTTGTCCTCCT
>RJWM01022204.1:0-34058 GCA_004363535.1 Dasyprocta punctata | reverse complement strand
CTCGAACTCACAACGCTCCACCTACCTCAGCCTCCCGAGTGCTGGGATTAAAGGCGTGCGCCACCACGCCCGGCTCCCGGCCCTATTTTTTGAGACAGGGTCTCACTATGCAGTTCAGGCTGGCCTGGAACTCACTTTGTAGCCCAGGCTGGTCTCGAACTCACAACAATCCTCCTGCCTCTGCCTCCCAAGTGCTGGGATGATAACTGCATTTTAGAGACCATCTGCACAGCCTGTATCTCAAAGGAATGGGCATTAATTCCACAAAGATACTTAGCAATTGACAAGTCTAGTTTTAAGCTTGACAATCTTTCCTTAATGAAGTTCTGTTTATGAGGACAAAGATAATTTAATTTCTGGTTATCGAAATCATTAGAAGAGCTCCATCTCAGTATTTTGTTCTTTTGAGAATCTCACTATGTAGATTAGGTTGGTCTTCAACTCACTACGTGGCCCAGTCTGGCATCAAATTCAGTGATTCTCCTGCCTCGACTTCCTCAGGGCTGGGATTATAGGCACGTGCCACCATGCCCAGTGCTACTCAGAATTATATGCTTCCAGTCATAAGTATCTAAATGTTTGCTTTACTAACTGTGAATCCCAGATTTACATAATATGCTATCACATGCCATTTTGGATCCTGTTCATGTTTTGTAGGGATGTAGCGATACAAGTAAAGGCTGTTGCCAGGCATTATCTACAAACTCAAATCATCTTTTCAGCGGAGGTTCAGCCTCTTCTGTCCTGTCCTCAACGTTTTTTAGTCAGGGTCACCGGAAGGTTTTCCACTCAACATGAACAGCAGTAAATTTTTCAAGAGCTCACATATCACTCTTGACTTTACAGGCTGCATAGATTTGGATAGGACAGCTGAGGAATAAAGGTTGGTATCTACTGTATTTTGCAGGTGTTTAGAAACTAGTAATACTACTAAGGTTACTGAAGTGCTTTATTTATATCTAGTATTTTATGTCATTAGATTAAAAAGGCCAGTAAGTTAAAATCCCCTTAAAGCAATTTGAGGCAAACTGATGACCAGCTGAGATTTCAACTCATCTGTTTTCTAAAATAAGTTGTCATACAAAATGAACCTGATAAGGTGAAAATGTAGAAGTGCACTGATTCTGAAAAGTGTACTGGTTCAAGAACAGTCACTTAACAAGGAGCTGAATAAATTTACACTAAGCCTCCAATTCTGCTAGAGAGAAAATGATGATTTGAAAGGCAGCGCTATATCTGAAAGGAAAATATCGAGGTCCACATACATTAATGGTTTATTATTTGTTAAATGCCATCTATAAAATTACAAAATTACGTACTTATTGTGGTAAAAAACACAACATAAAATTTATCTTAAGTGTACAACTCAGCAGCTTATGTATATTTGCACTGCACAATAGTTTTCCAGAAAATTTCATCTTGTAAATTTTAAACTCTACCCATTAAACAACTTCCTTTTTCACCCTCCCTTTAGACCCTGGTTTCTATGAATTTGACTACTTTAGTAAGTCGTGTAAGTGGGATCATAATACTTGTCTTTTTGTGCCGTATTTCACGTGGTATAACGTCTTCAGGGTTCTTCCATGTCGTACCATGTGTCAGAAAGTAATTTCTTTTTAAGGCTGAAGAATATTCCATAATAAAACACTGCATTTTATTTATTCACCTGGAGATGAACATTTGGTTGTTTCCACCTCTTCGTTATTGTGAATAGTGCTGCTGTATGCAAAAGGATATAAATATATGTTTAACGACTTGCTTTGTGTGGTGGTGGTGGTAGAGGTATTAAACCCAGGGACCCACACAGGTCAGGCAAGTGCTCTACCACTGAGCCACATCTCCAGCCCTAATTATTTTTGATATATAACCAGAAGTGGGTTGCTGAATCACAGTTTTGTTTGTTTTTCACTGAGGATTAAACCCAGGAGCTACTAGATGCTAGGCAAGCCTTCGACCAATGACACTTTTTAAAAATTTGAGACAGGGTCTTGCTGAGTTGCTCAACCTAACCTTAAACTTTTCATCCTCCTGCCTCAGCTTCCCATGTAGCTGGGATTTGTAAAGTAGATCACTGCACCCAGTTGGAAAATCACTCTAACTTCTCAAAAACCTCCATACTGTTTTCCATAGTGGTAACATTATGTTATATTTCACAAAGAGTTCAACAAGGTTCTATATTTTTGCCAATATTTGTAATTTTTTTATTAAACAATTGTATACTTTCTATCCACAGTAAAGTTTTCAGTTTAAAGTAAATTACTGAAAATTGTGCTAGGGGGCATTGCAAATCACAGGCAATTTTGGGATACAAGTGTTAGTAGATTCATATTTTAAAAATTTTTTATTTTTTGGTGGCACCGGGGATTGAACTCACAGCCTCACGGCTGCCAGATAAGTGCTTAAGCCACTGAGCCAAACTCCCAGCTCTAGTTTTTTGAGGCAGGGTCGCACTATGTAGTTCAGGCTGGCCTTGCGCTCACATTGTAGCCCAAGCTGGGCGTGAACTCACAACGCTCCACCTACCTCAGCCTCCCGAGTGCTGGGATTAAAGGTATGTGCCACCACGCCCAGTGCTAGATTCATATTTTTAAAAAATTAATGCAACTATCATGTCATTTTGTTTGGTTTTTTCCAGTACCGAGGACTGAACCGAGGGCCTTCACATTGGGCTCTTCCCTAGACCTTTTTTAAAATCCCGAGACAGTGCCTTGCTGAGTCATTAAGTTGCCCAAGCTGGGTTTGACTCTCCTGCCTCAGTCTCCCAAGAAAAGTGGGATTTCAGGCATGCACCGCCACACCCAGCTTATCATTTTTAAAATTTATTAAGCAAATAAAGATACAGAACAGCATGTATAACATGCTATCATTTCTAGCAAGAAGGAGTGAATGTTTATATAGGCAAAACCCTTTGGAAAAACACAGGACGTTAATAACATTGGTGTCTTTGTGGTGGGAACTAGAAACAAGTTTTTAATGTATTTTTTAGTAACTTTTAAATTATGTTTAACAATTACCTGTAATGATAGTTAAAATAAACAGAACCTGGGAAAACCTAGAAGGTTAAAAACTTAGGAAAGATACCAGAACAATTAAAATGGAAACAAAACAGAAACAACCTTCTACAATCTAGTGTTGTTAATTAGGGCAATGACTGGAATTTCCATACCACATGCAAGCATAAGCTGACACAACCAGTTTTGAAAATTGTTAGGCAGCACCTACTAAAACTGACTAGACACACATCCTGCAACTCAGATTTCCACTCCCAAGTACATACTCAAAAGCAATGCTACATATTGTTCCTCAAAAGACACATAAAAATTTCCAAAAGCACTAAGTGTAACAGCTTCTAAAGAAAAAGTCAAGCACATAACTGAAAGGGGATAAATTATACATATTCACTTAACACACTGTAACATTAAGAAACTCAGCTACATAGGCAGACTCATGGTATTAAATAGGCCACACACAGAAGAATATACACTAATTCCACTTACATAGTTAAAAGAGGCAAACTAACCCGAAGTCATGTTAAGCCAGGCTAGTAGTGTTCATCTCAGAGGAAGAGTGGAGGTTAGAGACTACAAGAGGGTATGGGGAGGCTTCTGGGGTCCTGTCAGGGTCGTGTCACCAGACCTAGGTATTTAACATCTACCTGAATACATTCACTTTTTCAAGATGATGTGGTCTTCTCTAATATTTTTAATTTAGAAAGCATGTAAGTGCTTTATAAGAAGAATAGACCGATGGCTAGGGACTATGGGTCAGTATTACAGCATTTGTGTTCCATGAAACCCTGAGTTCAAACACCAGCATTAAAAAAGAAAAAAAAAACCAAATTACTTATTTGGCAGCACAACTAGAGTTAGAGCATACACTAAGGCCTAATCAAAGTAAGATCAGAATGTCATCAATAAACATTTATCCTTCATGACAGAACAAATCAGATTAAATAACATGCTATTTTAAATGCCTTCACATGGGGTATATCAAACAGCAAAAGACCAACACTGTTAAATTACTTCTTTCCCAGGATTTCTACAAGTCTTTCCTAACTTCTATTAACATCATTCTCACTTAGTTTTAACAATTAAGAAACTTCTTCATATGCTACTTAGTTTATGAGTAAGATGCTAAAACACATGCTGACTTTAGAGGTCTGTGTGTGTGTGTGTGTGACTTTAAGAATTTCAACTGTCACATCCCATTACTAGTTCCATTTTTGTCTGTTAGAGGTCTCCTGTCTAGAAACCCAATTCTGCTGTGTTGGCAGCACCTCTTCCTAAAAAGCACCCCCACCCTCAAGCCATCTGATTCTATGGCCCAGTGTCAGTCTTATGATATGTAGAGGCAGTTATGACTTCTAATTGGTATATCCAGGTACTCCTACTGGAAGTGCGTTCTAATCACCCTTGAAACATTTTGGCAAACTACAATGGCAGCAGTCACAGAGATCTTTCAAACACACGCACACATACTAGCAGCTTTGTTTTTTGTGACCATGGGCAATAGTTTTCCTAACAGGAAGAGGAACCCAGGCTAATTAATTTTACTTCAGACCACCTTCACCTGCAACTGTGGAATCCCACAATCTGCATTTTAGTAAGCACCCAGTTGATCCTAATTAAGTCCTACTCAGAGTGCCAGGTGAAGTTTCAGTTTCAAGACAGTGACGAAAATACACGCTCTCACTTCCTCAATCACGGTCATGCATCAACATTTACTAAACATCTATGACACGCCAAGCACTCTTACAAGCCCTAACACTGTTACTAGAAAGAGACACACTCAGAACAGTACCTGCTCCCTTGGAGCTTACATTCTAGTGGAGGAATCGGACTGACACAGCGAAAGAACAAAAAACGTAAAGAAAACAGGTAACTATCCTTCTCAAAAACAAAATATATCCGACGGTATAATGAATTAAATGTGAATTTTAAAGAATCTCCTAATTGAATCCTTTTACCATAAATGCTCAAAGGCAATTATTTTAGAACAGTAACTTTTGCCCCACATTCTAATACACATGTAGAGCACACATTATTAAATGAAAATACTGAATGGAAGTTGAAAAGAAACTAGCAGGGCAAAAGTATTTCTAATATTTTATTCTCAATACCCAGTAAGTCTTAGTATTCTTGATGTGTACAGTCTTAAACCAATTAACATATTGCACATCAACACCCAAACCAATAACCCATGCATTACTACACCTGCCCAGGACTGTCAAAGCCCATGTCCATGCTCTCCTAGTTATATATTTTTTGCCTACTAGCCCAGATGATTTTGAACTTCTTTATTGGTATACCCACACCTAATGAAGATAACGGGGGAAAAAAATCAGTTGGAAAAGTTAGTTATCTACTGGTTATATATAGTAAAATCTGCTTTACCTTAAAAATTCTACAATTGTACAGCACCACTTGATAACTAGGTTTTTGTAAGTTCACAAGCATAAAGAAGTCAAGAGGTCTACAAATAAGCCAAGCCCAGTTGCAAGCTCAATAACTTGGCACCTTAAGCAGGAGAAATTGTTTTTCAGCATAGTTAGCCTCTGGCTTTCCTCAAACGGTAATCCAAAAAGCACACCAGTATTACTCATTTTGTACACTTTCTAAGATGACTTCAAGAAGACATTAAATATGGATTGAGGTAGGAGGATCCCAGGAGTGCAAAGCCAGTCTAGGCAACTTAGTGAGACCCTGTCTCTTAAAAAAGGGCTGGGCTGGGGGAGGGTACCAAGAGAGTATAGCTCAGTGGTCAAACATAGTTTTTGTATGCACAAGGCCTTGAACTGGATCCCTAGTACTAAGGGCGGGGGCAGACAAATATAAATCATTTTTCCACAGGAAACTCAAATGACTGTTAACTGATTAAAAAAAAAAAAAAGTATTTGGGCTCATGCTGTTAGCTCCAGCTACTCAGGAGCTGAAGCAGGAGGATCACTTGAACCAAGAGTTCAAGGCCAACCTAGGCAACAGAGCAAAATCAGGTCTCACAATCCAAGAAATACAACTAATTGGAAAAGTTAGAACACATACTGGAATTAAGTTGGAACATTTAGGAAATCATTTATTGGATATGTGCCTTTTATCAACTGTTACCCTGATTTTTTTTAAAATTAAAAATAAAAACTATATAGATTTTATCTCCCATATAAAAGCCTGGAGATGTACTACAGGGTCACTATCAGTGCCTCCCCGCTCTTAAGATAAAATATATAATTCCCTTACCCCTATTCTTAAATTGAACTTTTTCACATTCTTGTCCTAAAAGAGGTATTTGCACAAAGTACCTTATGAACTGTAGTAACTAGCTTATCTATTTCATCTTTCAAAATAAACAACTTCAGTAGAAAATGGAATTCAAGGTTTCATATCAATATGGCATTTGAACACTACACTCATTAACTTACCACAAACTTGGAACAAAATTTTAGTCATAATTATTCACATTATTTTCTTAAAAACCAAATAAATGGCTAACTTGAATAAAATTACAAAAATCACTAAGATATCTTACTACCAAATAACAGGACACATATACCTTAGTTGGACCGTTTAAGGGTGAAAAACTGGTAAACGGCTAAAACAAGTATTTTCATCTAATTCATATTAAAACCACAGTTAATATTTATAATATACAAATGATAGAAGTATAAACCCACATGCTGGAAGATTTAATCTGGTCATACCTCCTTCAAGTGTCAAATATTTACTGTATTTTTCCCCTTGTTTTTCGTACTAGGGGTTGAATCCAGGGCCTCATGCTTGCTAGACAAGAACGATCACTGAGCTATACATCGAGTCCTTTCCTATTCTTTTGTCAAGTTTTATTCACAGATACTAACACAGATCAATGTAGACACGTAAAACAAGTTTCCATATCTGTGAATGCCAAGTTAATAAAATTTTACTTTGATATTCAACAGAACATTTTTTTTAGAAGGATGTTAATTTCTATCCCTCCATATCCAGACATTAAATTTAAAACTAAAAAAGGCTAATGAACTTCAACATTTACACAATACATAGAAATAAGTCCTGAGTATGTATGTATTTCTTATACCTTACTGATAAAACCAAACTGCTTATTTCATGGTAGATGGAAGAACAATTATGTAATAAAAGACAATAAGAAAAGCCACTTCTCATAGAGTTTAGTCTTTATTGAAAGACTTCAACTGTGGTTTACAGCTTTGGCTTTAGTTGGCCTCTCCCTGCCAGCAGGCATAAAAATCAGGTAGGAATGGCATGGGGAAAATACTAGTAGAGATGATTTGAGCAAAGAAAATGGCAGGCAGAACACATCATCAGAATAAATCTCAAAAATAATTATCAAAAGACATTTCCTTGCATGCCAAAGAATCTCTGCTCCTATTTTAAATGAACATGGGAAAGAAAAGGAAATGACTCTTAGGCTTATACTGAATCAAGATGGCATGGACTTCAATCTGTATTATAAAATTGCCTGAGTCTCTTTTAGCCTGATAATCATTATTTTCTATATGGAATATTTCATTTGGATAAGTAGCTTCGTATTTTGAAACTGTTTAACATGAAATAACTTTAACTGATAATGAAATCTTGTTCTTATCCAGATTAAGACAAAGGACACTTCAGTTATATATTTACTATGGCAATATAACTAGTCTGGATAATTTTATTAAATTATATAATATACAACTAGGAAATACTACAGTTGTATTTTGCTGTTATCTCAGTAAGTCACTTAATTTAGTGGCAGAGCAAAAAAAAAGGCAAACTAAAAATTTAATAGGCTTTTATGACAAAGTCTAGTTCTTCACATTTCAAAAATATTCATGAAAATTTAAACTCAGACATAATGAATATAACTTCTTGACTGTTCTTTCTATAAAATATAAAGTAATTTTTCAAAAAACATTTCTCAAATATAGTGTGAACAAAAGAAACAAGGGGCAAGGTATAATAACAGAAAAGTGCAACAACTACTGTGGTTCAAACAAATATGCCATAAAAAATCTGGCTTGAAGAGGAATTTTAGACTCTTAACTTTTATGAATAAATTTGGCTGAATTTCTAAATGGGGAAAAGGCAAAAGTAATACTAAAATTACTATGATCATCAATATATAAAATAATCATTTTATAGTTAATTGTAAGACTTCAAAGGTTTAAAAATGGCCATTTGAAGATCCCAGCTGCACCTTAACTGTAAAGTAAGTGTTTTCACTTTGGTGCTCAGGCCAACTTTCTGAATACATTGCCAAAACATGTGCACCCCCTAGCTGTCACAATTTAAATACAGAGGATTTTACCTATTTTACATTCCTGTTTTACAGAAATTTGAGGCAGATTTTATCCACGTAGGCTGAAAAATACCTTATAAGCAAACCTCAATATTCTGCATTTTCCCAACGGATTCATTTACAATGGCACACATACAACTCAAGCTTCTGTTCAGGATCACCATCCCATGCACACTTCCCACAGGAAAAAAAACTAAGTCACAACTTTGTGTATTATTTAAACCAAACATCCAATTATAAACTGGTACATCAAACTGTCTAAATAAGATGTTTTAGCAATATTGTTAAAAAAATTCTTGGGCAAAATATATTTAATTTTTAAAAACACCCTAAGATTTTTTAAAAACACTTGTGCTATACAACTTATAGCAATCCTGAAACTGTCTTAACAAGGTTTTAATCAAGGTATTTACATACCACACAATGCAAAGAAAAAAAAGAAAAAAATCTAATGACACTTTAGAATGTACTAAGATTTGTATGAAATTAAAATTAAGGCTTTTTCTGTATAGGATTTGAGTCATTTTAATTTTACATAGCCAACCTTGGAAATGTCAGTCTTAAAACATCCTCAACAACCCACTGCATTCAATGCAATGGAGCGTAGTAAGTGTTATTTCAAATAATTACATTGTTGCTACTTCTATGTTGAAGCATGCTTTTTAAACACTGTAGTTATTCAGTATTTACAATGTATATCATTTGAACTTCATGTAAAAGCTCAAGTATGACTGTCTGACTTTAATACAAACACCATACTTGGAATCTCCCCCCAATGAAATGTAATATACTACAATTTTAATAATCAATACTTTTTAAAGTTTTAGAAATATGCCTTAAATGTGGACCATCATTTGCTCAAGTAACTCAGACAACGCTGTTCCTTATTTGAGTTGCAAAATTTCAGTCTGGCTTCGGCTTCTTTAGGCAAAGAGAAAGTAAATTTTCCTCCAAAGCGATTCCAAAATCATGCATGTCTTCTGAATATCATACTTTCTCTGCTGACTTCAAATGTGGTCCACCTCAGGGAAGGGAAGGGGAGTATCAGGATTCAGGATGAATTTATATGATTCCCAGTTTTTCATGATTCTCCCTTTTTTGCTCTTTTAAAAACACAGTGAGTTAAAATACTGAACAGCAAGATAAAAATGGAACAGTATCTAAGAATCAAAATGTATTACCCATTTCTCCTATTATATCAAAATTTGTAGTCAGAATTGTCTTTATTGACTTTATTTTACTTTTTGTACACAAAGAAAAATCATGTTCATATCCATCATGAACAAAAACTTAAAAAGGCAGAACTAGAAGACATGTGTCCTTCACCCAAGCAAAGCTGTGCTAAAGGTTCCAAACATTTCAATTTTTAAAATAAATATTTTCATTTTCCGATGTCTACGTTCATGTCTTCAGAGTGTCACAGGAAATTGAAGCCTATCATGAATTACAATTCTGTTTAGAGTCCCAGCTCACTGCGTTTGGTAACTTGCCATTCCATATCCAGCTTGGTTGGGAGGAGGTATTACAGGGGGAGGAGCTTGTCCTTGGGGAGGCTGAGCACCAAATCCACCCATCCAAGCAGCAGAAGGTGATTGACTTGGAAGAAAAAAAAAGAATCTTCAGCAAATACAAGAAGAAAAAAAAAAATCATCTACACATGTATACAATTAAGCACAGTCTAATAACAGAATAACAATTAGAAATCAACAAACCTACAACAAACAGATCAAAGATCATGTACAGAACATACATCTCACTATTAGCCTTACAGTTTTAAGGTAATTACAGCTTAGCAAAATGGTATCTCTGAAGAGTATCTGAATACTTATATTTTTTAAAAAATGACAAATACTGCCTGTAATCCCAGTACTTTGGGAGGCTGAAGTAGGAGTCTCATAAATTCAGGTCCCACTTGGACAACTTAGTGAAACCCTGTCTAAAAATAAAATAAAAATATTTTAAAAATAAAAAAAAAAGGGGGGGGGTGCTGAGCATCTAGCTCAGTGGTATAGTGCCCCTGGGTTCCATCCCCAGCACCACCACCAAAGATTAAAAAATAAAAATAAAAGAGTCTACATACCATCTACCCAACATACACTGCATATATGACCTAGCAAAAGAAATTTTAAAAACACAAGTTCATACTGGAATGAGTCTCAAAAGTAACTAATGAAAATAAAGATCTAGGCTTGCCTGTGGAAAAAAATTAGAAGCAGCCAACCCATTTTATCAACAAAAAACAAAAAGCAAGATATTGTCTATAAAATGAATTTCTGAGATTTATGTGTGTCAAGCAACAATAAAACCAGAAAATTTCTAGCCAAGCATTGTGATGTGTACTTATAATGGCAGCACTTTGGGAGGCTGAGGTAGGAGGATCACGTAAGTTTAAGCCCAGCCTGGGCTACATAGTGAGTTAAGGACAGTCTGAACTATACAGGAAGACCTTGTCTCAAAACAAAAAATTTCTGAACACATCTAGACAAAAAATTTTGTATACGGAAAACACACAAATAAAAGTGAATTAGAGACATAAATTAAATTCTACAAGCTGCTTACAAAGATAGGTCACACCAAATGTTACCCCAAAACCCCTTCACCTAGATAGTTAAGAGACAGATTTTTAGGATTATAAATCACATTTCACTAGATTTGTTTCTGTGTTCATAATTCAAATACTTCTCTAGGAAAACGTATTTTTGGTAGAACTATATTTCTATACTAAAAAACCAAACTTACTCTACTCCAAATCCTTGTTGGTTCCATGGCTGTCCATATACTCCGTAAGGCGGTACTTGCCACCCATTTGCCATGTACTGTCCATACTGTTGGGGGTTTCCGTACACTTGGCCCCACTGGCCCCACTGGCTGTAGTCAACCTAGGAAAAAAGCAAATCGGTGTTTTAGGAACAAGTAAGAAACACCGTATTTGAAGAAAGAGTGGGAGACAAGGAAGAGAAAAACTAAGTAAGCACCCTTATGTGAATAGGACTCTGTTATTTATCATTGTCTAAGTTTATTGGGGTGGTGATACCTGTGAAAAGAAAGTATTAAGATTCAGTTAATACCGCAAAATAATCAACTTCGAAATAGCATTAATACAATCAACTGAACGTAGCTATATACTTTATTTTATTTTACTGTTTACAGTTTCCAAAGCTTCTATGTAGATATGTGAGATGGAAACCTTAAAAAGTGGCACAAAAAATTAAATTACCTGTTGGAAGTTTTTAGTCATATCAGGAGATTCTTTACCCCAATAGCATTTAACCACGTGTCCTTCAATCGTGGTACCATTCACTGAAACAATGGCATGGGCTGCACTTTCATGGGTAGAAAATCTAGAAAAAAATAATGAGGTTTTGTCTCTCACATTTTAAGAACTTAAAATAGTATATAATACAGAAGTACTAAAATAATAAACTGATACCTGGCAGGGTCAAATAATGTAAGCGAAAAAAAAATGCATCCAATATAAGGCTACCTGTAATAATATTACAGGTAAAATATTACCTGACAAATGAATAGCCCTTCTCTGGAAAAACTCTTATTTCCATAATTTGGCCAAATGGTGAGAATGTTTGTCTCATAAGCTGATCTATTAAAAAATAAATTAATTAATTAATAAAATATTTAAGACTCACATATCATGAAGGTCCACAGAGAAAGTCATTACAGAAAAACCAAACACTATACCTGTTAACCCTGAAGCAATTCCTCCACAGTACACAGTACAGTTTTTTGGACTTGACTGGTTTACCACATCTTCAAATCTCAACTGCTTAGTGTTATCTATAATGCAAGAAAAAGTGTAAATGTTGTTACTCAAAGTGTTATAAAATTACCTCTTAGACTTCAAGTATAGTTTAGTAAAAGAACAGTTGCCTAGAATGCATGGAGCACAGCTACTTTTTATTAATTACTATATGCCTCAATGGGAGAAAATTTCATTTTCTCAATACTTTGACTTGATACACATTTGATCTATTAAATTAGATTAATTCACAGCTTCAAAAATATACCAGGAACAATAGAGGAGATGGTTATTATTAAAATGTTCTATCATATGCAAATACATTTTAAATCCAGTATTTCATAAAATTAATATTCACTAATAAAAAATACATTAAATACTAAGAAATTAAGCTGTGCGTAGTGGCGTACGCCTATATCCTTGATCTGGAGCAGAAGGATCACCATGAGTTTAAGGTTAGCCTGGGCTACATAGTGAACTCAATGCCAGCCTAAACTACAATGTGAAACCCGTCTCAAAAACAAGCAAACAAACAAACAAAAAAACAAAAAACAACAACACCCCAACAGTTTATATAGTACATAATTTGTGAGCTGGGTGTGGTGGAGAACTCCTGTAATTCCAGCACTTGGGAGGCTGAGGCAGGAGAACCGTTTGCAAGTTCAAGACCAGCCTGGGCTACAAAGTGAGCCCAAGGCCAGCCTGAACTGCAAAAAGACAAGAAACAAAAACAAAAAAACAAAACAAAAAGAACCCATAATTTGTGAAGAATCTGTAATTGTAACATGCATAGCAGAGACAACTTACTTTCTTGTGTACTTTTTGGTGCAGGTGGTTTACGTGTGGCCCAATTAGTTCTGATCTGTCGACCACCCAACCACTGACCTCCCATATGCACAATTGCATTTTCTGCATCCTATGAAGAAAAAAAGAACAAACAGAAAGAAAAGAGTGGCAAGTGAGAGAAAATAAAAGTTGGCACTACTAATTCCAACAAATCTCATCGGTAAACAAGTTCATTAAGCATCCTCAAAAAACCTAAAACTATACCAACAAGAAAACAATTTTGAACTTCTGGTAAATCAAAAAAGCTATTTTTATTTTTGATTATAAAATACTAATATTTAAGTAAGGGAAATTAACCTTAGTTCAAATATGTAAGGAAAAAAGTCACAATCTCACTGATTACTCAAAAAAACTTTTATTAGTTCCTTAAATATACACATCTGAATTAGAAGGAAAACAGAAATCTCATGAGACAAAGTAGTTTTCAAGGATCTTAATTTTTTTGGTACTAGGGATCAAACTCACAACCTTGCACTTGCCAGGCAGGCACTAAGCTAGATCCCTGGCCCCATCTTAATTTTATGGTTGAGTTTTTTTTTTTTTTTTTTTTTTTTTTTTGCGGCACCGGGGATTGAACTCACAACCTCGCACCTGCCAGGGCTGGCGCTTAAGGCACTGAGCCAAATTCCCGGCCCTGGTTTTTTTGAGACAGGGTCGCATTATGTAGCTCAGGCTGGCCTTGCGCTCGTTGTAGCCCAAGCTGGCCTCGAACTCACAACGCTCCGCCTACCTCAGCCTCCCGAGTGCTGGGATTAAAGGCATGCGCCACCACGCACGGCTTATGGTTGAGTTTTAATGTAAAATTTACTAAAGAAAACATAAAAATGCTAACATAATCTAAATTATCTACCTCTATAAAAACTACGGTATTTTAACATTGGTAACTAATTATGACTATGGCACATATTAAAAACTCACTTTAAGACAAAAGACTTTTGAAGTATGATTCAGAATGTTATGAGTTATCAATAAAAAGTGAGTTTGGATTATCTAAATCAATCTGTATGTGATTAATCTAAGACAATTCAAATTAACTCTAGCCTTTTACCTCACTTCAGTAACACAGAAGAAATTTAAGTTGCTGAAACTGTTCTAAAACTAAAGCCCACTTTATTGTTAATGCAAATGCTTACTTTGCCAACTTTTTTTTTTTTTTTTTTTGCAGCACCGGGGATTGAACTCACAACCTTGCACCGGTCAGACAGGTGCTTAAGTCACTGAGCCAAACTCCCAGTCCTGGTTTTTTTGAGGCAGGGTCGCACTGCGTAGCTTAGGCCAGCCTCGTGCTCGAGTTGTAGCCCAAGCCGGCCTCAAACTCACAATGCTCCTCCTACCTCAGCCTCCTGAGTGCTGGGATTAAAGGCATGCCCACACCCGGTTTTTGCCAACTTTTTTTCCCCCTATGGTACCAGAATTGAACTCAGGACCTGGTGCTGCACTGCTGAGCCATAACCCCAGTTCACCTCTTCAGTGTTTTTTGTGTTGTCTGTTTCGAGACACGTCTTGCTATTGTAGTTTAGAATGCCCTTGAACTCACAGTGACCCTCGTGTCTCAGCCTCCCAAATGCTGAGATTACAGGCCTGTACCACTACACTCAGCTTTGCTCCCTGTATCTTAAAAGTAGTCACTCCAAAATCAAGACAAATTGCTTGCTTAAAATTTCATTTACATAACTACTGTAGTCATTAACATCCCAGTTATAAAAGTATGGATAATTTCAAAGAAAAAAGTAAAACTGAGATTTTCATGGTTAAGAATGTACTTACTTCCCTCATTCAAATTCTCAGGTTACTTCACTTGTCCTAGTCTTGGGCTTTACTTCGAATACATTTTACTTTCACTAATGCACAAATGCTACTTTAATGTTCTTTATCGTACACCCACCCTTTCTTTTTTCAGCTATTTATTTTCAAATTTATGAAAGAATGAATTATTCTGTATTAGCACACAAAATTAAATAAAAGTTGCATATACAGCTACTATCCACTCATTCAAATTTCAATTACTAATTATAACTGACTAAATTTAGGATTAAATTAAGTTGAAATAACATACCAGTTTGTTATAAAAAGATACAAAACCATAGCCTTTGGATTTTCCAGTTGCCATGTCTTTAACTACCCGAGCATCCCTGTGAAAAGAAGCACAGCTAAATGAGGGAAGTAAAAGTCACCCTCAAAACAAAAAACTAAAAGGAACCACACACACTGTATTGTGAGCATTTTTTAAATAAAATTCCAGTTAGCCCTAATTAACTACAGCCATTCCTGAACTCTCCCTAATGCTTCTTTACCTGTTAGAAAAAAGCAGTAGGACAAAAACATGTAATAAACATGCAACCTAATCAAATAGCCTGTACTTTCTAAACTAAATGCTCAAATTTGAAGATTAATAGGAACAATAGTTTCCTTTTCTAATATTCTATTTGCTAGTGTCCTCTAAGATTTACTGATTCTATAAATTACTGTAACAATGCTAACTACTTTACCATGCAATCTCTAAATAGTTAAATGTCTTCTGCCTAGTGATACAAAATATATGAAATATTAAAAAATTGAAAAAGAGGAAAAAATAGGAATTAAAAAGGCATACATGGCCTGTTAACAGATTTCTTTATTTTTCTTGGTCAATTCTCTACCATCATTTTGGAGTTTGGGCAGCTGTAAATTTTGAAAAATTGACATTTTCAGAAATTTAAGAAAGGAGAATAAAAAACTAACAACAATGCTAAGCACACCAGTACGAAAACAACAAATTTACACAGAAATTTTAGTGAGTAAGTTAAAATGATTGGAAATATAGAACTCCACTGAATATAGAATGTTAAAATGTAAATACTAAAATATGTATATATAAATAATGTATAATAAGAATAAATAGAAATGAGAAAAAAAATCTACAACTGAGTTCCAGTGTGCACAGTTCCTTGCAGTTAGCCTTCAAGATCCTGTCCATTCTTATGAGCAATTCTGCAAAATAACCAGAATGCTATTACTTTTAATTGTGACTTGGACTTTAGAAAACTGCAGGTCTCAGGTATATATAAAGATCGAAAAACAGCAACCTGTATTACTTTTATACTGATTTTTAAAACAGTACTACTTACCACAATTACATTAAAAAGCAAAGCAAGTATCAAAATAGAAAATTAAGAATTAAATCTTCAAATTAAATCTGCAGAACAACAAATTATATAGAGAAAAAGTTGTTGTTCTTAATTGAAACATTTCTGCATAGTACTAAAACTTAATTTACATCTACAGGAAATACATGAAACAGATCGATTTTAATCAGATAAATTGTGATACTTCATAGAACTTGTAATCACATTTAATTTCCCATTACAGTTCATCAAATAACAGTGAAATTTGAGCAAAATTTTGTTAAAAATCAAAGCATATTTGTTCCACACTAGCAGAATCAAACATAACAAAAAAACTTAATTAATTCCACAATCATGATTCAGACATAAAACATTTTAATACAGTAATAGCACTACTTTTTACTTATAGCTAAAATACCATAACACATTTACCATTATAAACATATGCATTTCTAAATTAACCACAATATACCCAAATATTTACCTACTCTTCCCATCAATGCACAGTATGAACCACATTTACTTTTTATTAACCCATTTTCTTTAATCACCAATTTTTAAGAACATTTGACAAGTTGGACATTGTAGTTAAGTTTTACCACCTAAACATCTGCTTCAAAGATAACAAACAGAACCACTTAAATTTTTAAACATATTATACACAGGTTATTTATGAAAACAAGACCCTAAAACATTCAAATGACATTAACATTTGCAACAACATCTACGCAAAAAACAAAACAAATCAAGAAAAGAAAACCAAAAAGCAAAAGAAAAATACACTAACCAGAGAAAGAAAATCTTAATTCCAGTACAAGTTAATCATATGTAATTTTGCTTATCACTACTGAGTGTAGTACTGATTATGATACTTACGATATTTTACCAAAGGGGGCAAATGCTGATTTGATATCTTCTGTTGTAATTTCTGGACTCAAATCCCCAACAAACACATGGAAGTGATCTGAAATCAAAGCATTTGGTAATCAAATACTCAAGAAGCCAGTTACTAAACCTTTTTTAGGCAACAGGAAGGAGGAAAAAAAACCCTAGTTAAGCCGGTAATGCTGGCAGGAAAATTTTAGAACTCTTCCACAGTAAAATGCAGCAGGAGTACTTACTGGAAGTATCTTTTTTCTGGCTACTTGGTGTTGTTGCCCAGTTTACTTTGACCTCCTAAAAATAAAGATTATATTTAATGCAATTATTAGGTATGGCATTGTGATTGACATTATCGTTTATTAAGCAGGGTAACTGTTGCAAAACCGCTATGCTGAATAAAGTAAAACCATCACTCAGCAGTCGAGTGTCTGTTTAAAAACTTGCAAAGAAAGAATACCAACTAATTCAACATGCAAATACATGTACTAATAAGGTGCCACCATTCTATTATCTTACCTTTCCCAAAATTTTTCTCCCATTCATAGCAGCTAATGCAGCAGCTGCATCTCTGTGTTCATAAAATTCCACAAAGCAATATGGGTCATTGCTTGTATGCTGCAAAACAGAAAATCCAACAGAAGAGTTGACCCTTCTGCTATCGGGTTGCTGAGAAGAAAATCCAGGAAAAAACATTACTGATAGCTAGGAATGTACAAAGTGAGACTGCAAAACCTTATGAAAGCCTAATGCTTTAAAAAAAAAAAAAAAAAAGAAAGAAAGAAAGAAAAAGGATGTACAGCTAATCTGACTTTGTACCTCAGAATACTGTCGTACTCAACGGAACTATGAAAGCAGTATAGAATCATGACCACAGTATCAGAATACAGAATTCTGGTGAAGTATGTTTAAATAAAAAACAGAAGCTTCTATTAAGTCAAACAAAACCTTGAACTCAGATTTGATGAGGATTACTCCTTACCACTGCTCCTCTCTTCCAACATTATTTTTAAAAGGATACGTTTTACTTAATGCATCCCAATCCTTCATAAACTGTATTCCAGGACTATAAAAAAATACAGAAACGAACCGACTTTATAAACTTTACTCCTGAACAAAATTTGTGTTATTATTACAAATGACAGTACTTTGTGGTGCTCCAAAGACTAAGTTACATGTATTTGTTTTCTGAGTAAGTAAAGATTGAGAAAAACAGAAAAATTCAAAACTTGTAACTAGGTACTGAAATGATCTCCCTATCTTCCAAAAAAGTCTAATGTACTGAAGATTCTATATACTTTGATTTGGTCTTCAAAAGGTCAGAAATATACAGGTAAACTAGAAAATAACTGCTAAAATATATATAAACAAAGTAATCCTGGATAGGGCTGGGGGTGTAGCTCAGTGGTAGCTTACTTGCCTAACATGTGGCAGGCCCTGGATTCAATCCTTAGCACTGCACCAAAAAACAAAAACAAAACTACAATTTTATATCATAAAAACACCAACATAAAAAAAATTTTATTGAATATGATTGTTAATAGCAAATATGTGTTTATGAGAAAGTAGTGCTATGTAACAACCAAAACAGAAGTCAATCTTTATAAACTGATTGCAAGGTCAATCTATATAAACTGATTGCAACCTACATTGGATAGCAATACAACTCTACAGGAATATTTTTTATGTAAGGTTAAAACAACTCATCACTAGTCAACATAAAGTACCCTAAAAAGATGAATACTTATTTAGAATGTGGAAGCTGGGCATGGTGGTAAATGTCTACAATCTCTGCATGCTGAGAGACTGAGGCAGATCACAAAGTCAAGCCCAATCTGGGCAACTCAGTAATTCTGGGAGACCTTGTCTCAAAACACAAAATTAAAAAGGGATGAATGTAGCTCAGTGTGAAGGCCCTCGGTTCAATCATCAGTACTGGAATCAACCAAAAAGGAGAATTCTACATAGATTTACAGGGACAAAAATACCAGATAAAATAAAAATCTTTGCAATAACTATTTTTTTTCATTCAAAAAGTTTTAGAAGAAAAATCCAAAGCAAGATGTCTAAATAGTGATGAAGCAACCAGAACCATTTCCTTTACAGTCCAGAAGTAGAATGATCAACACTGTTAAGAAAATTATGAACTGCCATACAAAATTCTATTATATACTACACTGGGTGAACACTGTTCATGAAGAGGTAGAGAAATGAAATGGAAGGGAAAGGCTCCAAATAAAAAAATACACAATAGTTCTTGTGAAAGAGTTAACATTTATCAGAAATATTCAGTGAGAAAGGGATTTAAAAGTAGTAAAAAGGCTAAAATTGTTAGTTGCTTTTTCCTTTTATGTCTTGTTAGTCCCTAAGGAAAACATTGATAATTACAGCACAATATATAAGGGTTCAATAGTAAAGCTATGAAAACTACAAAGGTTTTAGAATGAGTACATTTGTGTACACTGATTTCAAACTTACGTATCCTAACCAGCAGTAGGTCAGATCCTACTTAGTGTATGTATGTCAATATGCATGCACATGTATAGCAAAAGTGTCTCCCCTTACCCATCAGCAATGTTTCAAGGCCTTGGGAAGTTCAAAACTTCGGATAGTACCAAATTCTGCATATACGATGTTTTCCCTACATATATGTATAAAAATTTAATAACTCCCCCCCTTTTTTTTTTTGCGGCACCTGGGATTGAACTCACAACCTAGCGCCTGCCAGACAGGCACTTAAGAGCCACTGAGCCAAACTCCCAGCCCTAGTTTTTTGAGACAGGGTCGCACTATGTAGCTCAGGTCAGCCTTGCGCTCACATTGTAGCCCAAGCCGGCCTCGAACTCACAACGCTCCTCCTACCTCAGCCTCCCGAGTGCTGGGATTAAAGGTGTGCCCGGCTTTTCCCTCTGTTTTTAAAGACAAGGTTGTGCTATGCAGTCCAGGCGTCTTGAGCTCACTATGGAGCCCGGGCTGACCTCAAACTCATGGCATTTCTCCTGCCTTAGCCTCCTGAGAGCTGGGATTACAGGCGTGCACCACCATACCAGACTCCAACCTTTTCACCTTGAAAGAAGCACTTTACAGCTTTCCTTTGCTATCCCCAAATTATCAGCATCACTAGTTTCGTACTTTGGGGCTATTATAAGGGTTACTTGAATATAAGAAGCACTGGGATACCTTGACTGTCAATTTGATATTATAGAGGGCAACTAAAGGGCAGGTAGCATGTACAACTCTAATACACTGGGCAAAGGAATGATTCATGTCCTAGGTGGGGACAACACAAAGTTTCATAACATACTCAGAACTGTGTGCAAATTAAAACTTTTGAACTGTTTACTTCTGGAATTTTACCAACCATACATAATTGATAATAAGGAAAGCAAAATCATAGATAATCAAAGACCCTACACATATATTTAAACATTCACATCAGATATATTTATATATTCATATCACATTGCATTTACTCTAAGACACCACTTTTTTAAACCATAACCTCAAGATTTTATTGTCTTTATAATAAAACAAAAGATGAAGATTAGAAATGGATCATGTGGCCTTTTCTCTTGTCTCCTCCCAGTTCAAAATGCCTGCATCACTTAATAGCCAGCATTCTCAAACATCTGGATTCAACATACTCAAACCTCAGCACAATCTTCTTTGTAGTTTTAGCCTGTTTATGGAAAACTGGTCTAGCCTATGCACTATAGCCACTCCACTTCCTATCCCAATACTGCTTCCCCTGGGTACACAGAATTTTTGCCTTTCTTGTACTATGTCACTTTGTGGGGCTGGTGCTTGCCACACTTCTTACAAGTTTGCTGGGTTTTAGGAATGTTCACCATGTTTGCAGTGGTGTCAAGAGCATAACACCAGTTATTTTTAGGTAAAATCCCATGTATCGGAGATGTTAAAATTTTTTGATGTTTGCCTTAGAATCAAGAATATATACTTACAGAAATCACCAACAGAGTGAACAGACAACCCAGTGTGGGAAAAAATTTTGCCAGATGTTCCTCAGACAATGGAATACTATCAAGAACATATAAAGAACTTAAAAAAAAAAATCAGACTCCCCAAATTTAAAGACCCAATCCAAAATGGGCATCTGAGATGAATAAACACTTTTCAGATGAAGTACAAACAACAAAGAAATGTATGAAAAAATGTTCAACATCACTGGTCATTTAAGAGATGCAAATTAAAACAACGCCGAGATTCCATCTCAACCCAGAAAGAATGGCTATTATCAAGAAATCAAGCAATAACAAATGCTGGAGGGGCTGTGGGGAAAAAGGAACCCTTCTCCACTGTTGGTGGGAATGCGGACTGGTGCAACTGTCAAGTAAGTGTAGAGATTCCTCAAAAAACTAAGATTGGAAGTTCCATTTGACCCAGCTATTCCTTTTCTGGGTATCTTCCCAAAAGAAATAAAAACATCATATCACAGTAATATATGTGCACCCATGTTTACAGTAGCACAATCTGTAATAGTCAAATCTTAGAAACAGCCCAAATGCCTATCAACTGGTGAATGGATACAGGTGATTTTTCTTACACAATGAAGTACTACTCTGTCATAAGGAAGGATACTCCTGAAACATTTCTAGGTAAATGGATGCACCTTGAGAGACTATACTCCTTAGTGAAATACATTAAGACTCACTTGCGTAAATAGCACATTGTTTCTCTGGTGTCAGAAACCAAAAGTTAAGGATCAAAATGTATAATAGGCATTGTGAAATAGGAACAAAATGTACAAGAGAGAAATAAGAGGTAGGAGGGGGGAGGGGAAGAAGGGAAAAGTTAAAAAAAAAAAAAGAAAGAAAAAAGAGAAGAAAAAGAGCAAAAATGAAGCTTTTATAAATGGGGGGAGGAAGAGTTGTTGAAGAGAGGGTAGGGGAATGGGGAAAAAAATAATCAAGTTGTATCATACACAGGCACAAATTCTCTATGATGAATGCGATCATTATGTACATCTAAAATGTACCAATAAAATGTGATTTAAGCCAGGGATATAACTCAGTGGCACAGCACCTCCCCAGCAAGTGCAAGGTCAAGTGCAAGGTCATGAGTTTGATCCCAGGTATCAAAAAAACAAACAAACAAAAACAACAACAAAAAAAACACAAACTCATTTAAAAAACTATATATACTCACTATACAGGGAAAGGCATACACAGAAAGGTACATCTTAAGTTTAAAAATTATAGAAGAAAAAGGATTTTCCAGATACCAAAATGAAATTTAGGAAAGGAAAACAAATGGCTAGATTCGCTAGGGTTCATGCCCTTTAGAAACGTCCCATTTATACCACCACCAAGTGGCTCCAGAGGTTAGGTCCTTACCTTAATTAGTGCTGTTTTCAATTTTTGTTGGCTGATATAAAAGTCAAGACAAAGAAACACAAGATTTTGTAACTACTCACAAGCTCAAATTTGAGTTCCAGAGTACAGCTTTTTTTTTTTTTTTTTTTGCTCCCGGAGATCGAACTCACAACCTCAGCCCTATTTTTTGAGACAGGGTCTCACTATGCAGTTGAGGATGGCCTTGAACTCACTTGGTAGACCAGACTGGTCTTGAACTCACAACGTAGAATTTGGGTATTAACAATTCATTTTGGAATCTCTCTGCCCTTCAAATGGCTATATATACACAGTTTGTGAAAAAAGTATTGTTAAAATATATAGTTGTCAAATGTGTTTCAAATTTTTTTTTTTTTTTTTTGCGGCACCGGGGATTGAACTCACAACCTCGCGCCTGCCAGGGCAGGCGCTTAAGGCACTGAGCCAAACTCCTGGCCCGGGTTTTTTTTTGAGGCAGGCTCGCACTATGTAGCTCAGGCCGGCCTTGTGCTCGCGTTGTAGCCCAAGCCGGCCTCGAACCCACAACGCTCCGCCTACCTCAGCCTCCCGAGTGCTGGGATTAAAGGCGTGCGCCACCACGCCCGGCTCGTTTCAAATATTTTTAAGTGACTTTTTCTACTTTCTTGTAACTCACTCCTTTGTTTCTAACCCAACCATGCTACTGAGACTGCATGTAGAGTTTACCAATGACCTTTCTGCTATCTCTTCTATCCTTTTCTGTCCTTATCTTGACTTCCAATCAGAATTCAGAACACTTGATCACTATCTTCCTTTAACCATTCTCTTTGCTGGATTTTACCATCCTCTTGGTTTTTCTGTTTCTTTACTAGAGCTATTCCACGAGTTGGTTCTTAACTCAAACTCAATACAATTCCCAATGCTCAGCTGTTCCAGGATCCAAGTCTCAGACCTCATCCTCTCTAGTTTTCCCAGACATCACTTCTCTAACAATCTTTTTAGTTTCATGGTTTCAAGTATCACCACAAGTTTTAGCACCAGTCTCTCTAGAGTTCCAAACTAGTTTTTTCCAACTGCTACATAGAATGTCCATTTAGGCTGGATGTGGTGGGGCACGCCTGTAATTTCAGCACCTGGGAGGCCAAGGCAGGAGGATCACTGTGAGTTCAAGGCCAGCCTAGGCTACACAGTGAGTTCAACGCCAGTCTCAACTATATAGTGAGACCCTGTTTCAAAAAACAAAGGAACAAAAACATCCTCCTTTTTGGTTTTGGTTTGTCTTTTTGTGACAGTTTCAATGTGCAGTTCAGGCTGGCCTGGAACTCACAGTGGTCCTCTTGCCTCAGCCTCCCAAGTGCTGGGATTACAGGCATGCGCCACCACGCCCAGCAAAAAGTCCATTTATTATTTATTTTTTACAAATCCAAAACAGTAATATTACAGGCTTACAAAGAAAAAGTCCATTTAGATATCTAATAATGCATATCTTAAATCTAACATCACCAACCAAAACACTTGATTTCTACCCTCCCCCACTCCACCATGTACCTCCCTCAGTCATTCTCATTTTAGTAAATAACATTACCACCCACAATAACCACAACTCCACTAACAAGTAGCAAGAATCTTAGAGTCTTTCCTGATTTCTTCCTTTGGTTTACATCTCACTGCCAACCCAGTCGTATTGATTCTATTTCAGAATATACTTCAAATTTACACCTATTTCTTCAGTTACCACTCTAAAGCACAAGAATCCTCCATCTCTTACCTAGACAAGTGAAATAAACTCAGTTGGTTTCTCCTCTTCTCTTATCTACCATAATCCTTCACCCAATAGTCATTCCCTACACACAGAGCAATAAAAGAGTTAAAAATAGAAACTGAACCACTGCTTAGACCTCTCCAGTGGCCTGCTACTGTGAAATGAACTGTCATGGCCTGTACTATCCTATGTGATTCTGGATCTCCCACTCTTATCACTCATTTCCTGTACTACCCTCCATCATTTGCCAAGCTCTAGCTATCCTAGTCTTTGGTTTCACAAAGCCAACAAGTTCATTACCAACTTGAAGGCTTTGTATTTGCTCTTCCTCTGCCTTTGGCTCAACACGCATAGTATCATCTTGTTATTCCACTTTTCCTCATTACCTAGCCTACAAAGCACCAACCCTCCAATTATCATCACAGAACTGCTTTCTTTTCTTCATGGCTCTTATTCCTATTTGCTTGGGGACCTCATCTGTCTGGCTCTCCATTATATCCTCAGTGCCTGGACAAGTGTCTAGGGCAAAGTAAATTTCTGACTGGTAAGAGATGAAAGGATAAATCATGAAAATGAAGAAGGATAGAAGAAGGGGAAGGAAAAGAAGCAGAAGCAGCAGAAGCAGAAGAAGAAGAAGGCAAAAAAAAAAAAAAAAAAAGGATAGAAGAAAAATACACCAGAACAGAATGAGAACTATTATCAGTTTGGAAAGAAGATCAAATGGTCAACATAGTATACAGCTTTTTAGCAGCACCTCATCTCCAAGTAAGATACCAACTCCTTAGCACAGGTTCTGGTTCCTTTCAAACACCCTTACCTCATTTGGGCAACTCTCATGACCAATCCCATTTTATACTCCAATCATCCTACTACTGAACAGAGGTTCCTAACAGAAAGTAGATTTCTATTTATTTTTCCCTCTTCATGACAGGCATTCCTAAACTCTCGTCTACCAGCCTGGATCAACATTCTTCTAACTACGCCCTTTTCTCTACCTCCCCACCACACCTTTTTTTGAAGCAGGGTCCTGCTATGTACTTTGGCCTGGCCTTCAACTCACTATGAAGCCCAGGCTGGCCTTAAACTCATAATGGTCCACCTGCCTCAGACTCCAGAGTGACAGGTGTGTGCTGTCATACCTGGCCCCTAAATTTTTTTCCAGCCAGTTTCTATTATTCTTTCAATTATTATTTTAGGTTTCAGTCCATCTCCTGACTCCTTGAAGAAGTTTCCTGTACTCTACGACTCCACAGGATACCCTCGCTATGTATGACCACAGTACTTTAAGAGTTTCTATAGCATTTATTATTCTATATCCTAAGTACCCATTAATTCCTCTGCCTCCCTCCTATACTGTAAAATCTTTTTTTTTTTTTGGTACCAGGGATTGAACTTGCAACCTCGTGCTTGCGAGGCAGGTGCACATGCCACTAAGCTACATTCCTGGCCCTATACTATAAAATCTTACAGGGCCAAGAACGATCTTATTTACCATTTTATCCCTAGCAGTCACCAAGGTATCAAGGTATTTAGAACACAGTAGTTAAAAAGAAGCTCATGAATAAATAGAAAGTAGAAAAGAGTAACTACAACATTAGTCATTGGATCTCTAAAGTCTTAACTGAGAAAGTATTAGTTTTCTTTGAAAAAAAAACAACAAAATTACTTTGTTTGGTGGTGGGGATAGAACCCAGGGCCTTGCTCATGCCAAGCTTGCACTCTACCACTGTGCTATATCCCCAGCACCAACAAAATTATTATTCTAACAGTTTCAAAGCCTAGCTACATATAGCTGCTCAATCGTCAGTGTTCACTAAAGATGCACAAGACACATGCTGCTCCGCTATGCACATAATAATCTTACATTCTTTTACACACATCAATTCCTAAACTTTAAATGTATACTATGTGAATTACTAACATTATTAGAATTGTATGAAATGCCATCAAGGTTTCATTATTTGAGATAAATGGTTTATAAGCAAGATCACTTTGAAGCTAATGACATCATGAAAAATGTCCAAGAAAAACAGCACAGAACTTTACCCTCTTGAAAATAACTTCATTATAAATCTACATTAGCCAAATCAAAATAAAAAGTTAACAATTTTTAAAATGTTGCTAATCAGCCCAACTATCGCGAAATGTTAGGCATCACACTAACTGACAGCATATGTGACTGGGAAGACCTTACCTCTGTTATCATTTTACAGCTTTTACAGGGTCCAATCTGACTGAATAACTGAAGGATAAGGACTTCTGTCACATCTCTGGAGAGGTTACCTACATATCTGAACAAGAAAAAAAATACATTATTAGCAATTTTCCTTTAGCTCCAGCTTAATGCATTATCATTTAATTCATGACCTTTTAATTTCATTTTAACTTCCTGTGTTTTCAATAAAACTTCAAGCAACATTGACCCTATGAAAGTAAGATTAACCTTTATCTAGGAAAACAATAACTGTTCTTAAGTTACTAAAACATCATTTCAAAGAATAGTATAAAGAACAAATCAGTATGATGTTGGTATCCAAAAGGCATATTATTCTGTACCTTGTATATCATTTGCTCATTTTAGCCATAAAAATTTAAACCAGCCTCAAGAAATACAATTTCTAATCCAAAAGTAATTCATGACACAAACATGACAAATACTGAGTCACTAAAATAGGTGATCATAAGAGGATATTAGACATAAAGCAGGTTCATCTTAGTCTCTGATCCAAAGCAATTACATAAACAAAGAAAAGTATTGAAGTTATAGTAAAACACAGAGGGTGGAGGGATTTTGTTTTTTTGTTAAATAAGACTTAGCAGTGGTGTCTTTATTGCTTTTAGGAGAACAGTACAATCATAAAATTTCCTAGTCACAAAGTACATTAGGTTCAACAAAATACATCTTGATGTATACAAAAAAGCAAATACAAAGACTGCTTTAGAAATTCAGAAAAAAGTTTTTAAAAACTCTGGATATACTTTTGACCAGGGATTTTCTTCCTAGTCATAAATTCCACATATGTATTTTGCATATAACTTTTAAAGAAAGAAAAATCACTACTTTATCACCTTGGTTTATGTCTTGTACCATGGATTTGACTTACTACAATAAACTATCAAGCTTTTAACTCTTTCTAGTACTTAGCAAACAATTCCTCAAATCTGCCTCGGTCATAAACAACTTAAACACCAAACTGAACAGTACTTGTAAATTTTAACAGTTTCTTCTATAAAGTAAAAGATGAAAGTTTTCTTTTTCTAACCATAATAGCTAGAAATTAAGTACTGTACTAATATCAAGCTTTGCAACATAGTTACACATTAAATAGCAACTTTTTTAAACTGCTGTAAGATGGAACAGGCTAAAAGAAAAAAAAAGAAAAAACAAAACCAAAAACCCAAACCAGACCAGGAAAGCTAAATTCAACCAAAGCAAAACAAAACCAAAAACCCGACAAAGATCCAATTAAGAATGAGTAGCAACTTTCCAGTTAAGAATTTCCTTACAATGGGTACTTATAACCTTGTTCATATTCTATAAGTGAAATACAACTCCAATCTAAGAAATCAAATCAATTGACAAAGTGGTTTAGGTTCAGTTTGCCCTATTTTCCTTATAATTAAAGTGGAGCTTACCCATCTGTAAACCAACGCAATGATTTATTTTTCCAGTAGCAGTACAGTTTTAGGATTACGAGTTAGTCATAGACAACTTATTGCCTGGCCCTTTTTTTTAAGTTCATAGGGCTTTGTGAGCTTGTAACCATCAATAATTTATTTTTATTCAAGGGAGACGTACCTCTAAGGAAAACAGATGATACGATGTTCTAAACACTATGGTCATCAAACCTAAAAAGTTCATTTCTAAGAGAAAAGAATGCACAAGACTGATTTCACATGTTGAAGCTACCTAGTAATAACACTGAAATGATGTAAATTCTTTTTTAGACAGGTTCTTGCTATACAGCCCAGGCTTACCTCAAACTAGTTGTTCTGCTTCAGCCTCTCAAATTCTAGGATTACACGTGTGTTCCACTATGTTCAGCTGATTTAGGTTTTTCAAATTAATTATTTATTTATTTTTTGGCACCGGGGATTGAACTCACAACCTAGCACCTGCCAGACAGGCACATAAGCCACTGAGCCAAACTCCCAGCCCTAGTTTTTTGACACAGGGTCACACTATGTAGCTCAGGCCGGCCTTGCGCTTGTGTTGTAGCCCAAGCCAGCCTTGAACTCACAATGCTCCACCTACCTCAGCCTTCTGAGTGCAGGGATTAAAGGCCAGCTGATTTAAACTTGTGTTACTGTTTAAATCTTTATCTGTCCAGGTAAAACTGTATGGGTATTAATTACCTTCCATACCTACGAGTCACAATAAATTTCTTGCTGTTTAATAGGATTTTTATTCTAAGTTAACCTATTTCCAACCAGTTATAGATTGTGAAGAATTTCTAAAGACATATATATACACACACACATATACATATACACATATATGTGTAATCTGCATTTCTAATACTGATGTCAAAGATCAAAATGTCAGTATAGAAGTCTAGAATGATTTACAGAAAAATCCAGTTTTAAGGTTTCCTACTTTTTAAGTACCTGCACTAAGAGGTAAGTGGCAAAGCAGCAAACTAGGTTTCAAAAATTAACATAAATGGGCTTCCACAACAATACATAGAACACTGATTTACCCCTTTAAAAAGGACACAATTCACCTAAATTTCAGACTGCCTGTTCTTTTACTGAGAGTTCTATGATTAACGCATTTACACATGCCTACATGGATCACAGTACTTAATAGAGGCATATTTTATAGTTGCTAAAATACTGTAATTGTTTAAGTACCTTTACATTGTCATAAAATAATCCGTCCCAAGTTAAATAGTACCAAAAATAATTAAAACAAAGTTCAATACTTGCCCAGTAAGCTTCATTTTTTGGTAGGTTTTTTTGGGGGGTAGCTAAAAAATAAATCCAGACTAAACTATATCCCCAGACCTACCTACCTACCTTTGTCTTTTTCTTTATTTATTTTTTGAAGTAACTGCTAAATTACCAAGGCTAGGCTGGTACTTTCGATCCTTCTGCCTCAAGCTCTCAGAGTGGTGGGATTACAGGCATGGACAATGTGTCCAGCTAACTTTTTAGTACCTTACTGAAATGGTATCTTATTTTTCTTTCCAAGTGATAGTCTCTAAACTGTGCTGTGATTATGAAGCAATCAACATGTTCTAAAGTTCCAAGTTTCTAAATACATAATTTCTGTCTGAAGAGTACACACAAAATCACAAAAAAATGACACATAACTTGAGTTCTAATAGTTAGAGGTCAATTCAAAAGAGAAAATATTTAGGAAATTCCAAAATAATTTTTAACTCAAGAAAAAAATAAAAGGTGTATTTTACAGTCCTGTCTTCTAAGAACAGGAATTGTAAGATGACTTTATCCTTAATATCAACGTTTAAATCCAACTTGAGACTATGTATCTGGCAGTAGGCAGAGAAGTTCACATTGCCAAACTGTTTCCTATGTCCAACCGAGTGGAATTTTAAGTTAAGAACATCGTGCCTCACAGAAGACTAATGACAGTTTTCAACACTGAATATGTTCTCAGTCTGAAGAGTAGCTCTCCCAAGGCTGAAATTACCAGTACTTTTATACAAAATACTATGGCTAAATTTCCATAAAAGTAACATTCTTTTCTTTTGTACTTGTCAAGTTCCTATACAAGATATTTTGCAATAGCCTTCCACAGACCTCTGATGAATTTTTGAATTTGTCAGTATTTCATTTTTAGAAGGAGGCAGGATGGAGGAAAGATTCAAGTTATACAACTGAATTGACCAACCACCTATAAGGAATACACACATATATATTTTAAAGAAACAGTATAACCAAAAAGAATGAGGGGCTTGATTATAGCCATAATATAGCTAGATCCATGAATATAGCTAGTTGATTTTACAATGAAATTTTAGTTCTCTGCTTTTTTCTTAAATGTTCAGATTATACCCTAAATCACTGGTTTATTTCCTCCTTTTGACTATCAAGAAGAACAGCCTTAAAAGGATAGCACCACATAATGTGGTTATTATTATCCCAGATCCAAAATTCCTACTTATTTTGGTGGACTGAAGAGATGAATAAACTACAATAGAACACTAATATGATTTAGTGCCACACTGTAGATTCAGATAAACCACAGGTCAAATCACTGCACTACAAAGATACAACACAAGCCTGAAACAAGTGTCCTACAAGATGGACCAGTTCAAACACCAGTATTACATGGCACAATTTTGTTTGTTTGTTTTTAAGATCACAAGTTACCCAGTACACAATACCCCAAAATAAATGTCAAATGAGAATGAAGAACATCAGAAAACAGATCGTTTTAGGCCCAATATCAAGACAATTCTATGCCACTTTAAATACCATCAAATAAATTAGTAATACTGTAGGTAATGAATATTTAAAGACCTACCTAGGCTATATAACACCATATTGTTTTCTGAAGATAGAACCATATGTCTTAGCTTGTGTGTGTCTGCAGGAAAAAAACCTCACTAGTAACACACAGGCATTTTAAGGAAACAGGTTAAGGTAAGCTTTTGTTAAGAGTACAATCTTTTAAAGCAAACTAGCCATATGAAAACCTAACTGATAGATTACAGTGCAAAATACAGGATCTCCATAAACAAACTCACCTCTACTAAATAACTTTTAAAATCATGTTCAAAGTTTTCCTTACATTATTTGTATCTAACTGATCTCTTGAGAATTATACTAAATATCTATCTATCTATCTATCTATCTATATGCTTGGAAACAAGGTTTCATTCTGTAATTCAGGCTGGCCTTGAACTCACTAAGTAGTCCAGGCTGGCCTCAAACTTTCAACGGTCCTCCAGCCTCAGTCTCCTAAGTGCTGGAATTACAGGCATGCACCACCATGCCCGGCTCTAAACTGTACACTTTTAAAAACTACTATGCATTATTTTTTATTAAACTCTGGCAAAAACCAAAAAATCCCAATTGCTTTTATCTTTTTTTTTTCTTTCTTTTTTTGAGGTAGACTTTCACTATGTATTTCAGACTAGCCTTGAACTCACTACGTAGCCTAGGTCGACCTGGAACTTGAAGCGATCCTCCTGCCTCAGCCTCCCAAGTGCTGGGATCACAGGCATGCGCCACTATTCCCAGCTCTATTCTCACAAGTTTACCTTTGGAGGTCTTTTTAAAAAACATATAAAAACCAATAAACTGCACAAGATATGAAAATAATGTCTACCTATAAATCAATAGGGAGTTTTAAAAAAAGGACTTAATACTAATTTCATGAAAGAAGTATAATCATCATAAAATACTTATTGAGTACCTCTTAGGTTCCAGGCAGTGAACTAAGTGCTGGAGGGGTAAGACCTAGGAAGGTGTAGCAGTCCTTGTCTAAAAAAACAAAAACAAAAAACCCTTCCTATGAAGAACAGTGGAAGAAGAAAAAAGACAAAATAGTAAACATGTACTGATACATAGGAATGACAGAGCTTACGACGTTTATTTACTCATAGGTACACATCACATTATTAACAAACAACTTAAGTGTGGGGAGGAAGGGGACTGAAGAAGGCAGAATTAGGATATAAGTACAGAATTAGGTTATTAATCTCCTGGAGAATATATGATACAGATGAGAACAAAGCAGATGCAAAGATAGTTTTAGGAATAAAAGATACTGAAAAAGCATATTATGTAGTAGGTCAAAATCAGAAATTCTTCTTCTAAGGAGTAAGTCGTCAATAAGATATGTGCCATGAGTTAACTATGATTCAGTAGCTATTAGGATGCAATGATGGCATTTCAAATACAGTACTTTAGATAAAACGTAACTGTTACGTTCCTTAAATACAAGCTACTTAGGTCCTAAATCTAGCCTTCTCAGATGCTTTCATCAAAGTATACATTTCTAACAAATACCAAGTCTTGGCTTCCACAAATGCTGAAGAGCGAATTTCAAATTTGTTCCAATTCTTTTTTTCTGGGAGAAGGCAGAAAAGGAAAAAAAACACTAAACATATATAAAAGTTTATTAAGTATGCTTTTCATTCAGAGAAATGATGTGCTTAGGTTGGCTTCGAATACCTAAAACAGGGTGGCAAATACTTTAGTAAGACATTAAAAGAAATAGAAATAAAAAGTACAAGGCTTAAAAAAATCTGTATTAAGAGTTGGCATACATATTGACCTTCCTTTACTGACATACTTATGTGGGAGTGAAGCTCTGACAAGCTAGTCAAACCTTCTAAGTGCCCATTCACTTTTATCTATTCCCCTAAAAATGACTTTCTCCACCAGTTAATCCAGCCAAGTGAACTCTGATCATATCAATAACAGGTAGAGGCAGGAGAAACAAAGCTGCAATCTAACTCCTTGTACCTAAGGCAGGAGTACTGGACCTAGAGAAACTAGTAAATGGAAGGTGCTCTACTTAAACACTGAATTAAGAAATTACTTAAAAACACAGAATAAGAAGTGTGTCACATTATTCCAAAAGGAAAGGAACTGCTGAGTCATCACTCTTCATTGGGAAGGGAAGTAACTCGAATTAAGCGGTTACAAGATGAATTCATTCATTATTACTGGGCTTCAGGTAAAAATGCAACAGCAAGACTAGAGTAAAAGCGCCCTCAAAACACTTATCGAATAGCGAATGAAGGCATTTTACTCAATTCTGATTGCCTGGACGCACAGATTAAAGAGCAGCAACACCAAGAAAGCAAAAAGAGTTTAACAAATGGTTGTCAGTTTGGCATAGGGAGCGCTCAATGTAAACTTTGTTATCCAAGAAGCGAGAAAAGCTCGGGCGGCGAGAAGCATCGCTCCTGCACTTCAAAAGTAGCGGGCGCTGGGCGGGTGTTTCTGACAGCGTGGGCGGGGGCACGTGGGGCAGGAGGAGAGAAGGGGCTCTAGTGGCCGAAGTGTCCAGCTTCCTTGGAGAGCTTAACTCGGAAGAAGAGTTGGAGCGACTGGAGCTGAGAGGACGGAGGGTGCGAGGGCTCCTTCCTCCAGGCCTGCACGGGGTGCCGCGGCGTCCCACGCCCACCAGGCCCTGCCCCCGCGGGGACAAGCAACTCCCAGCCCGACCCAGGCCCCCCAAAAGCGGAGGGGAGCAGGCGCTCTCCTGGGCCTGACAGCCTCGGCCGTGCAGAAACCAGGCCTAGGAAGGGTGCACGAAGAAGGGCGCGAGAGGAAAAGGTTGAGACGAGCCCCAGACCCCAGGAAGTGACAGCGTTTGGGGGGGGAAGGGAGGGCTTCCTTCCCAAGGAAAGGGGGACAGATGAGGAAAGCACTTCGCGTCCGCGCCACCCTGGCCAGAGGTCCACTGGGAGTCCCGGCCTTGGCCCTCTGTCTCAAGCTCCCTCCCTTTGCGTCTCGCGGTGCTCGGGCCTCCGGCGCCTGGCACTCCCGGTCTCGGGTACTCACAGAGTCCGGGGCTGTCCGTCGTCTTCCATCATGGTGGGTGCGACGGAGCGATCCCGGGACAAGGGGGAGGGCAGGGCTGGGGAGGGGAGGGGGCGGGGAGGAGGGGGAGGGGGGCTCTGGGCACCGTCTGGGGACAGAGGAAAAGGCACCGAACCCCGCTCTTGGGCTCTCTCCCCCCAGCCCGCTCCGGACACTGCGCTCCAACCAGGAGGAGCAGGAGGAGGAGGAGGATGAACAAAATGGCCGCCGCCACCAGCCAGGCAGGAAACAGGGCAGGGCGCAGGCGCGGCCCGCCAGGTCACCGCTCAGGCCAGCCGCGACGGCCTGCCCGGGGAGATCTGAGGGGACAGAAAGCCAAGCTGCAGAGGAAACCTTGTGCCCGGTCACGACGGACCACGTCGTCGCCGTGGGCCTGCTGGCCGGCTGCAGGTCAGCCAGCTCCAGAAGAGATCGAGCAAAAAGACACACGCCGTGAAGTCCCCGGGAATTCTGGTCCTGAGAAGTAGCGACGGAAGCACTTATCCAGTAGACTTCTGGGAACTGTAGTCTGAAGGCGACTCTGCGCCGCGACACGAAGGAGAGACTTCTGGGTAGTGTAGTTGTAC
>RJWM01022203.1:0-34076 GCA_004363535.1 Dasyprocta punctata | reverse complement strand
GGGGGAGGAGGAGGAGGAGGGCAGAGATGTGGGCAGCCCCTCCCTCGTCCTGACCAGCCTGTGGCCTGCCTGGATGGCTGGGGCTTTCCTGGAGCATTTGGGGTCCCAAACAGGCTGTGCGGAATTCCAGGGCAGCCCCGGGTTTCTGCCTCCAGGTGTGAAGGCTCTTGGGGTGAGTGGGATTCGGGTGGGACTGGGCTCGGCGGATGGGCCCTCCTGTGCTCAGGCCACTCACTCGTTTACTTTTGACGAAGCGGAAGGAGTTTTCAGGGGTCACAAGGCCGCTGGCAGCCATGCACTGGAGGGGAGGTGCCCTGCGCTGGACGCCCGGCTGGCACACAGCACAGCCCCAGGGTAATGAGAGAGAGGAAAGGCCCAGCTTTCCCTGAGCCAGACTGAAGAGGAGCCCTGCTCTGCCCGGCTGGGCAGGAGTCCCAGGGTGCCTGCGGTACACGTGTGGCCCCGGGACAGCTTGCTGGCCCATCCTGGGCGTGGGTGAGGGCGGAGGGACAGGAGCGCGGCTCTGGCTGCTCACTCTGGTTTGGGCCCGGCTCACAGCCCCGAGGCTCCGGCAGGCAGAAGTATCAAAGTACTTCTGTCACCTGTAGGTCACTCCCGGTCCCCCAAGGCCACCTCCCCAGGGTCGGAGAGGACACAGATGGGCTTCCTCTGGGCAGCCGTGAGGACTGACGGGGCCGCCTCCCGGGGGACACAGGTCAGGGGGCGGCAGCGGCCCCGGGGTGGGCGGAAGAGGTGGTGCAGGGGTATTGGAGACGGCCATCACTGGGGCGCAGACCCTTGAACTGCCATCCGCCCTGAACGCTGGCCGAGTGAGGAAAGGCTGGTGGGGTGGACAGGGACCCCAGGGCTGTGTGCAGCTGGTGCCGTGGTGATCCGCTGCCAGTGTGGCCCAGGGGATCAGAGCAGCTCATGCGTGTGACGTGTGTCTCCTCCCAGTTCCTGACGCGGCAGCGAGGCGTGCAGCCGGGCACCCTGCCCGCTGTGGGGGGCAGCTCTCCTGTCCTGAGCGGGCCAGCTAGTGTGCCGGTTTTTACTTATTTTCTACATTTGAATGAGTCATGAAATGCTGCAAACTAGAAATTCCACGTAAGAGTCAGGATTTCCATTTTTTTTCTCATGGGAACCAAACAGCCGGGTGTGCAGTCCTTGCCGCCCCTTTGGCATCGCATCGCCATGGAAACCACATCCTGGTGTCACCTCCCCTGGTGCCTGTGGCCCACGTGCAGCTGAGTCCTCGCTGCCCTTCCTCTTGCCGGGGCCCTCAGCATCGTGTCACCATGGAAACCCATCCCACATGTCCCTCCCCACCCTGAGGGCCGCGCTCTGGGCCCTGAGGGACGCAGTATCGAGTCCAGTCCAGGTGGCTGGTGTCGGTGCCCGGGGTCCTCAGTGACCTTGAGTGTCACCTCAGCTTGCGTTTGACTGCGCCGACGCATTAACACAGCAGAACTCCTTCCAGAGGCTTCTGAAGGCTGTCGGCGGGTGGAGGACAGTTCTCCTCCCAGGCTCCAAGGGCAGAAGAAAGCGGGCCCTGCGTGAGGACCTGTGTTAGGGCCTGCTGAGGTGGACAGCACTCTTTCTTCTCTTTCTTTTCTAAAAGGGGATGCATTGAAAATCAGAAATATGAATGGGAACTGAGGGGCCCCATCAGGGAGGAAGGAGCGGGCCCTGGGACACAGCAGCCGACCCTGCCGCGCCAGCACCCACTGCACTGGGCGGGCAGCGAGAGGGTCCAGAGGGGCTGGGGTGACGCCAACCTGTTGTTTTGAGTCTGTCAAGGGACAGCCGCCTGGGCTGTTCCCTGGGCCTCGGCTGCCTCGTCTGTTATTTAGGGCCCAGGATTACATCTCAGTAACCCTCGGCCTCCCTTTAGGTGTCAGGACTGAGGCTTAAATGGAAATGGTATTTGATAAAGATCACTGTCTCCATAATTTGAATGCAATATTAAGTTCCGAACCCAGCTTCCAGCTGAGTGACCCCCTTTGCCATTTGGAACCATTTCCCTTTTACTCCCAAGGTTTGCTGTGGCTGTGAATTACAAAGGTGTTTCCCTGGGTGACAGCTCACCAGTGCCTCCTCCCCAGCTGCCTCAGCACAGGCAGGGGGTCTCTCTCCTTCCAGCAGCTTTTCTGTGTGATCATTGTTACAGCTCGTGTCTAGACGTCCCCCAAAGCCTCGTGTGGTCATAGCAGGGGCTTCTTCAGAGGTGGCTGGATTCGGATGTGTGGTCGATGCATGGTGCAGTGGTAGGATCAAGGGCTGCTAGGATGAAGGGCATGAGTGCTACCGCCCCTATGCAGCCTGGATAAGATGTAACGTATACAAAAAGCTGTGGATGTTTCCTTGCTTGCTTGCTTTTGTTGCCTTCTTGTTGCCTTCAGCCGTGAACCGTTTCTCCTCTGCGATGCCCCTCTGCCAACCACACTGCCTTTGAACCAGCCAATTATGGACTGAAACCACTACAAACTGAGCTAAATAAACCTTTCCTCCCTTTATTTGTGGGTGTTGGGTGTTTTGTCTCAGAGAAGTAACCAAGACAATCATGTGAAGCATCTTTGGAGATGGGGTGGCAGGGGCCTGCACTGGCGTCCTCACCCCCAGCATATCCTTTGTCTTCTTGATCCATGGCAAGAAATCCCTGGAGGGGAAGGGGACAGGTCTCACAGAGCAAGGGGCCTCTGAGGCCAGGTGAATCTTTGGTGTATTATGGGCAGCAAGCAGTGGCACTCCCGAGGATGGCTGAGCTCAAAGGAGGCGATGTGCGTTTCCAGGGAGGGGACAGACGGTCCAGCATTCGTGTCCCCTGTGGTCAGCAGCAGCAAGGACTGCAGTGCCTGTGCCTGGAGGAGCCCTGGGGCGCAAGCTGAGCCTGACATTGGCTTGAGACGTCCTCACTCCACTTCCTCTCTACACTGAATTTCTCCTTTCATGTATGGGGTTGACTGTGTCAGAGGCAATGTGGAGGTACACGCCTACTTACCTTCCAAGAGATCCTCCCCATCCCGACTGGTGCCTGACGTGCTCTCAGAATACTTAGGTTCATGAAATGTTGGTCACTTCCAAGGCTGTGATCTGACTGAGAAATTACAGAGGAGAGGCTTGATCTGCTTGATGTGCAGAAGCGATATCAAAGAAGGGTCCTTGCAAGTGTCCTTGATTTCGTTTCATCTACTGCATCCATCTCATTTCACCCATCCCATCCCATCTATCCACCCATCATATATCCCATCCGTCTATTCATCCACCATCAAGCTGCCATCTATCCAATCTGTGTGTCTGCCCATCCGTCATCCACCTATCAATCTGCCATCCACCTCATCCATCTATCCATCCATCCATGCACCCATCCATCCACCCATCATTCCATCCATCCTTCCATACATCTGCAGTCTTAGTTACCTCCCTCATTGCTGAGACAAAATACTCAACATTCAAAGTTAAAGGAGGAAAGGTTTATTTAGCTCACAGTTTGCAGAGATTTCAGTCCATAATCAGCTGGTTGCGCAGCAGGGTGGCTTTGCAGAGAACAGTTCATGGTGGTGGAAAGCAGAAAAAGCAACAAGGGAAAGAGACGAGACTCTTTCTGTCCCTGATATTGTATGCAGAATACCTGCCCTATGATGAGTATAGCACTCACACCCTCAATCCTCACCAGGACTCTGCCAAACCAATCTGTGGTCTGATTTACTAATCACAAACCTTAGTCCCAGCATCATACACTCTGGATTTAGCCACCTCTGCAAAAGTCCTATCTAAGACTGCACGAGGCTTTGGGGGGACATCTAGACACAAACCATAACATCTGCTATCCTCCGGTCCAGCTATTCATCCATGCATCCACCCATCAATCTACCCATTCATCCATCCTATCCCACCCATCTGATTTCTTCTCCCCATTCCATCTGTCCCATTTGTCTTAGTCCTTTGCACTGCCGTAACAAAGACACCATAGACTGAGCAGTGTAAACACTATATAGTTCTGGAGGCTGAGAAGTCCCCGGTCAAGGCACCGGCAGATTTGTTGTGTGGTGAGGACCTGCTTCCTGCTTCATAAATGGTGCTGTCCTGCATCCTCACATGCAGCAAGGCCTGAGGGAACCGAGGTCTTTTTCACAAGGCCTGAATCCCATCCATGAGGGTTGCACCCTCATGATCGACAGCTCCTCCTCCTGATACCACTGCCTTGGGGGTTAAGACACTCACGCTTGGTCCACAGCACGGCTGTGTGGTGTTCCTTGAGCTGGCTGTCATGGATGCCCCCTCTCTGTCTAATCTGTCAGCATGATGGATCCGCTTATGGATTTGCAGGTATCGAGCGAGTCTCACACCTCTTGGGCAGCCTCCTTCAGCTGCTCCGTGTCAGTGCTGCTGAGTTCTGTTTGCCAACACGTGGCATGGTCTGTGTTCCTGAAGGCACTGGTTTTGCTGTTTGTGCTTTGTTTCTCTGTTACTCCAGTGCCAGGGCAGCACTAACCTCTTGAAATAATCTGGAAAGTGTCTCCTCACCTTCTACTTCCTGGAAACATTTTAAAAAGTCAATGCCAGTTTCTATTTAGAGCTTTGGTAGAGTGCTTCTATGGGCTTCCCTGGAAACTTTGTATTCAGCAATATTTAATTATAGATTGACTTTCTTTAATAGTTGCAGAGACAATCAAATTACGTGGTCCATCCAGGGTGAGCTGTGGTAATTTGTGTTTTTCTAGGACGTGTCTCCAAGCGCAGATCGCTCACCAGCTTCCTTGCCCTTGGGGTCTACGGGGTCTGTGTTGTATCTCTGATGTTATTCTTTTTTTTTTTTTTTTTTGCGGCACTGGGGATTGAACTCACAGCCTTGCGCTTGCCAGGGCAGGCGCTTAAGCCGCTAAGCCAAACTCCCCAGCCCTGGTTTTTTGAGGCAGGGTCACACTATGTAGCTCAGGCTGGCCTTGCGCTCGAGTTGTAGCCCAAGCCGGCCTCGAACTCACAACGCTCCACCTACCTCAGCCTCCCGAGTGCTGGGATTAAAGGCGTGAGCCACCACGCCCGGCTTCTGATGTTATTCTTAATAGTAGCAAATTATGTCTTCTCTTTTTTCAGTCTTGCAAGAATTTGTCAAATTCATTGATATTTTCAAAGATCCCATTGCTTTTGTCACAAACTGTACCTATATGGAACCATCCTATTGAGTACTGAGAATATATACAATTTTTATTTGCTAATTATATCTGACTAACACTGGAGGAGACAAAGGACTGACTTCATGTTTTATTGATTTTTCTATATTTTCCTGCTTACAATTTCATTGCTGCCTGATTTTTATTTCCTTTCTTCTTTTTGCATGGGGTCTATTTTAATCTTCTTTTTCTACTTTGTTTTTGGAAGAGATGAGAAGACTGAGGAACCCTGTGGCTTACGGGTGTGAGCAAAACAAAGGGGTCCCAAGTTCCACGGATGATCGACTGTGAGGCGGTCACGGGATCTGCCACCTCACCCTGTGCGTCTGTCCTTTACCTAGCGACCCACGGTCAACCCTGGCAGTGAGCTGTACCTGTGGGTCAGTCACATTACCATGCTGTGGTCTGTCAAACCTGAGCTGTGTTGCTGACAACTAGTGCTTATGAACCAAACCATTGCAGCTGAAATTAGTGTACTACAGAATCATTCAAAGCAAAGAGGACCTGTTTTTATTTATTTTTATTTCTTTGTTTTTTTTGAGACAGAGTCTCACTGTGTAGTCCAGGATGAACTTGAACTCGCTGTGTAGCTCAAGTTGGCCTCATGGTGATCCTCCTGCCCCAGTTTCCTCAGTACTGAGATTACAGGTATGTACCACTATGCCTAGCTAGGACCTGTTTTTAAAATCATGGCATCAAACTGAAGGTTGCTGTGCTATTGTAAGAGAAAACACAGAGGCATCCCACATACACTCCACAGTCTACAGAGCATCACATCATAACACAGTCTCACATGTAGAACATCGACACTGATGCAGTTCAATGATCTTACTCAGATCCCCCCATTTTATTTATGCTTCCTTAGGAGGCATCTGTGTGTCTTAGTTGCTTTCTTGTTGCTGGCACACAACAGCCAGCACTCATAAGTAAAAGGAAGTCAGGTTTATTTGAACTTACATTTTATAGACATTCCAGTCCATAATCAGCTGGTTCCAAGGCAGGGTGACATGGCGGAGAGACATGGTAGAGGAGAAAAAGCTCATGGCCTGGCAGTGGAAAGAAAACAGGGATCAAGGGAGGTGGGAGACAGATCCTTGCAGGCCACGCCCACAGTGAGCCCCTCCTCCCACCAGGCTCCACCTCCCAGCCTCACACCCAGCTATAAACCCATCAGTGGACTCATCCAGTGTCACACACCCGTGATTCACTGTCACATGCCCATGATCCACTGTCACACACCCGTGATCCACTGTCACACACCCGTGACCCACTGTCATGCACCCATGACCCAGTATCACACACCCGTGACCCACTGTCATGCACCCATGACCCAGTATCACACACCCGTGATCCACTGTCACACGCCCGTGACCCATTGTCACACACCCGTGATCCACTGTCACATGCCCATGATCCACTGTCACATGTCCATGATCCACTGTCACACACCCGTGACCCACTGTCATGCACCCATGACCCAGTATCACACACCCGTGATCCACTGTCACATGCCCATGATCCACTGTCACACACCCATGATCCTGTCACACACCCATGATCCAGTATCACACACCTGTGATCCACTGTCACATGCCCGTGATCCAGTATCACACACCCATGATCCAGTATCACACACCTGTGATCCACTGTCACATGCCCATGATCCACTGTCACATGTCCATGATCCACTGTCACACACCCATGACCCACTGTCATGCACCCATGATCCAGTATCACACACCCATGATCCACTGTCACATGCCCATGATCCACTGTCACACATCCATGATCCACTGTCACACATTCATGATCCACTGTCAGACGCCCGTGATCCACTGTCACACACCCATGATTCAGTCATCTCCAAGAAGCCCAACCTATGAGTGCATGAGGCTTCAGGGACATCTAGATATAAATCCTAATAGTGTGTGTCTTAGCGACAGGACAGTCCTGTCACCCGCATCCTCAGTCAAGCTGTGAGCCCTTCCTTTCACTTTTATAATCACACCTACCTCCTTCTACCACCTTGAGCCCCACTGCTACCCCTGCCCCCACTGCTCCATCCACCATTACTCAGAATGGTGAAGTGGGGAAATAGATGCAGAAGCCTCCAACTGGCTTTTCCCCATCAGCACAACTTCCTGGAGATTTGTCTGCAGCTTTGCAAATGCTGCCATTTATCCCTTTCCACCGCTGAGCAGTAACCTCAGCGTCTGTGCACTGAGGCTGGGCTCCCCATCACCTGCTGATGGACATCTGGGGCATTTCAAGTTTGGGCTATCGGGAGTGAGGCTGCTCTAAATGTTTGTGTCCAGGGTTCTGTGAGACCAGAAATGTTCTTCACCAGGTGGCAAATGCCCGAGTGTCACAGTAGCTTCTGTGGTTACCTCGTCTGCTCTTCCGAGGAGCTGCCAGGCTGCTTCCCAGGTGGCGGTAATGTTTCCCCTTCCTGACGCTGACCACCTTTGGGTGGAGTTACTGGCCACTTGTAGGTCCTCATCAGTGAAAATCTCTGTGCCTGTAGCCAGCCCATGTTCAGGTGGCTTGTTAGTATTTTTACTGCTGAAATTTGAGACTTTTCAATGCCTTCTAGACACTAGTCTGCCTCCCAGCCCATGGCCCTTCTCAGCTGCCCTTCTAGCTGCTGCTGAGGTGCAGAGGAAGGCTCACCCTCCTGACGCTGGCTTCGAACCTCACGCGTGCAGAAACACTGACACTGCAGGAGTCGGCAGCCCTGACACGGACCTCAGACTCCGCTCTGTCACACTGGAAAGCACTTGTTATCCTGATGACTTTATTTGGGGGGCAGCAGGGCAGTGTCATGTCACCGAGGAAAACTGTCCTGTTCTTGTCCTTGCTTGATGCCCAAGCTCTTATGCATTAATCCTACATTTTCTTCGTCAGTGTCTTAGCCATTTTTTTGTTTTTTTTTGGTTGCTGGGGAAAAATACTCAATATCCACGATTTAAAAGGGGAAGGTTTGTTTGACCTCACAGTTTGTCAGTTTCAGCCCATGATCAGCTTGTTCCAATGCAGAAATGTCACGGTGGAGGACAGTTGCTTGATCATGGTGGCCAGGTAGCAGAGAGAGAAGGGGAAGGGGCCACGGAGGGAGATACGCCCGCAGTGACTCACACCCACAGTGACTCGGCTCTTCTGACTGTGCCCCACCTCCTAACAGCACACTGGGCCAGTGAACTGAGCAGTGGTGAATCTACTGATGAGTATAGAACCCTCAAGGTCCAATCACCATTCAAAAGCCTCACCTCTAAGTGCATGAGAACGTGGGGGACATTCTAGATCTAAATCATAACATTTTGCCCCTAGCTCTCAAAAGATTCATGCATATCTCTTTAAGAAAAATGCATTTAGTTGACCTCTAAGTGTTGCTGAAGTTTTGAGAGCCCCAGAAATTGCTGAAAAGCCCAACTCCAAAGCCTCTTCTGAGATTAAAGGCAAACTCTTAGTTGCAAACTCCTTAAAAATCAAAAGAAAGTTAAATGACGGCCGACATGCAATGACAAAAGGTAAGAATTCCCATTCTCAAGGGAGGAACAGGGCATAGAAATGAATAGGACCAAAGCAAGGACAAAGTCCAGCAGCGCAAACTTTAAATCCTGTAATTCTGTGACCAGCACCCAGGGCAAATTTTGGCAAGATGTGAGCTCCAATGAGCTTGGGCAGCCCTGCCCCAATTGCACTACTAGTTGCAACCCTTACGATTGGTCTCTTAGGGGTGGCTCCACTCACTGTTTGAGGCCTTCCTCAGAGGAAGTTCTGTTCCCGCCCTTCTTGGGGTCTCCACTGCACTTTTGGTTTCACTCTTACAGCTTCATCCACTGCTCTTTCAGGGGCACATTGCCTGACTTCCTAGGCCTTCTTCTGAAATCTGGATAGAAGCCTCCTTCACCCTACAATTGTTGCATTCTGAATGTGCATAAAACCAGAACTTTGTAGATTATGCCAAGGCCTGCTGCCAGCTGGAGCAGTAGCTGGGCCCCCTTGAGTCACAGCTGCAGAGGACTCTGAGTGCCTGAATGGCTGAGAACTGTGAACATCAGTTCACAGGGAACCAGTGCCCTAGGTGGCCCTTCTGGAGCAGGGTGCCCTGGGGTCCTCGTCTCAAAGCAAACGCTTTTACTTTTGCATCCTTAAGCCTCTGAAAGGCGGGGACTTGCTGATTTCTGTGATGTCCTAAAAGCATATTTCCTAGTGTCTTGATGGAAAGTACTTGGGTTCTTGTTAATACTAATCTTTTCAGCAAAAAAGTGCTCTTCAGATAAAACTTTGCAGGGCCCAGTTTTACAAGTGCTTCCTTTCTAGTCACCAGCAAAATTTTCTCAATTGTTTAGCTCTGCTTTTGGTCCTGATTTTCCTTTTTTTATTTTTTTATTTTTTTCTGCGGCACCGGGGATTGAACTCACAACCTCGCGCCTGCCAGGGCAGGCGCTTTAGGCACTGAGCCAAACTCCCAGCCCTGGTTTTTTGAGGCAGGGTCGCACTATGTAGCTCAGGCCGGCCTTGCGTTTGCATTGTAGCCCAAGCCAGCCTCGAACTCACAACGCTCCTTCTACCTCAGCCTCCTGAGTGCTGGGATTAAAGGCGTGTGCCACCACGCCCAGCTTTGGTCCTGATTTTCAATAAAGATATATCTGGCTGAAAGCCATCAACAGTATCCATATTACAACACTGAATTCAAGGCACTCTTGAAAGTTGGGGTGCCTTCACTTTTTTTTAAGCCAGATTAATTAGTCTGCCACCCTTAATATCAGTCTCCCCTGAAGTCTCAGGTCATAGGTAAGAAGTAGACACATTTTCTGCTAGAGTATAACATAGACGACTATAGCCCCACTGCTAATGGAGCACTTGTTCCCAGCTGAAGCCTTCTGAACCTGGCCTTTACAGTCTACATTTTTTTTTTTTTTGGGTACCGGGGATCAAACCCATGACCTTGCACTTGCCAGGCAGGTAGGTGCTAGTGCTGCTGAGCTAAACCGCCAGCCCACTATCTACATTTTTATCTGCATCCTGGTCTTTAGAGATCTGGCCAAGATCTCCCATCAATCTTGGCTTACGGCATTCTATGGCTTCCCTAGCTAGCATCTACAAACTTTCCAAACTCCTGTTGGCAACCAGTTCCAACTGCTTCTAAACCATATGGCGCGTAGTCACAGTAATGGCCCCAGTCCCGATTACCAAAATCTGTCTTAATCACTTTCTTTTTGCTGGGATAAAGTACCAGAGACCCACCATTTAAAGGAGAGGTTTATTTTGGCTCACAATTTCATAAGCTTCAGCTCATGGTTAGCTGGTTCCAACGCAGAAAATGACACAGTGGAGGTGCCTGCCACAGAGCAGACCTGCTCATGTCGTGGCAACCAGGAAACAGAGAGGAGGGAGGAACTAGGGAGGAAGACACATCCTTCCAGGTCGCACTCACAGTGATTCACCTCTTCTGACCATGCCCCACCTTCTAACAGCACACTCAGTCTCCAGACTGACCAGTGCACGCATCCACCGAGGAACACAGTGCCCTCCGAAAGTACCGTCTTTAGTGCCCGCGAGTTTGGGGGATGTTCTAAATCTAAACCAGTAACAGATACCACTGTGAACTCTGGCTGCCCAGGATGTGCCCGGAAGGTTCTGTTAGTCTCTTCACTTCACTCTCACTGCCCTAGTGGAGACTGCTTTACCAAAAGTGTGATTTTTCTTGGGTTCAAAAATCCAGGTCTCCCTTGAAATCCAGCAGTGTCGTTTGCTTTCAAGCCACAGGCACTGCCTCAGCTGACTCTAGTAGAAGCTTCTAGAATGAGAGAAAAGGGAACAGAACACCAAATACTGAGGGGTGTCCATTTAGACTGAGCGAGTGCTGGACACTGAATGGACATTGTTATTATAATTGTATATTATAGCTCTGTATTGCTCACTGTGATTTGTCAATTTAACTTGAATAAGAACTGCCTAGCAGACTAGTGAGCTCTGGGTGTGTCTGTCCATGATTGACATGTAGACCAGCAAACTGAGCGGGAAGAGCCTCCCTAAATGTGCGTGGCACTGACCAATAGGCTTGTAGCTTGGATACACTAAAAAGGGAAAGCTGAAGGAAGAATTATCTGGGATGGTGGTGCACACCTGTAACCCCAGCACTCAGGAGGCTGAGGCAGGAGGATCATTGTAAGTTCAAGGCCAGCCTGGGCAACATACTGAGCGCCCTCTTAAAACAAACAAACAAACAAAACTTTAAAGAAGGAAGTGTTTCCCTTTTTTGGAGGCACGTTCACCTTTGCCATTGCCTTTGATGTTGGTCTCCAGTTCGCTCAGCCTTCCGAGGCAGACTCGCTGGTGACTCCGCAGTGAGCTCCAGCCCGCCATCCTCGACTGCTTCTGGTGCAGACACCGCTTAGGATTCTTCACCTCTGTGTGGGCAGATGCCACCGAGACGCTCCTGCTTCTCATCCTGCCGGCCCACCCCTGAATCCCAGGCAGGAGCACACATGTGTTTACGTTGACTCTGCTCCTGCAGAGAATCCTGACTAGCACCCTGTCCAACAAGTACTGTTATTAGATGCACCGGGGGCCCCGAAGCCCGGCCCAGTGGGGATGGACCATGGCGAGTTTATCGCCTGTCCTCACCAAAGCAGGTGCATCGGGGCACCGACCTCCCACTCGGGCCCAGGAGCTGCAGGCACAGACGGAGCGGCCCAGCGGTGAGCGCAGGCAAGAGCTGCTGGATCCGAGCCGCCCCCGTCTCCCACTGCGAGCCAGATCCGAACATTAGTGCCACCACACAGAGCATGGCCTGTCCGCCTCCATTTCCTTCACCTCAGACCATCTGGCAGCACCAACCTGTGTGCCCGCATCCGATCAAAATCCATTTGCATCCACTTAGGGGTGAGGGGAGAGGAGGAGGGGGAGGGGAAGACAGGAGTGCACTGACTGAGCCGGGTGCTTTACTCCTGGGCAGCGACTCCATTTGAAACCCTGAATGACAGGCGCCGGGGACTCTGGCTCTCCAGACCTGCTCTGCAGACTCTCAACGCCATGTGTCTCAGCCTGGCTTCTGCCGCTGTCACTGCTCTCTGGGGACAGGTGAACCATAAACAACGAAGCTCGTTCGACTCTGTCTGGGGGCCGGAGTCCAAGACCAGGGTCCGAGTGCCGCTCAGGCATCCGTGCGGTGCCAGCCCTCGGCCGGCACAGGAAGACAGGAAGACCTGCGGGAGGGCGAGGCTGGCCTCGGCCCAGGCACTGATGGTCAGCATCAGGGGTGCCTGAGGTGGGCGTCCTGCCTGACCCCTCTCCACACACCCCTCCTCGCAGCCCACACTTCTGGGGACCCACTCTCCCCGCGGTGCACCCCTGAACCTTTGCCTCATGGGCTACCTGGGCCCCAGGCCCCCTTTGCCCCAGGCCGTGGCTCCCGTCCCCAGGGCTCCCTGCGGCCCTGGTGCTGCCAGAAGTCTGCTCTCCAGCTGGCGGCCCTGCAGCCCAGAGGCGGAGCGTGTAAGCTCATCAAGCTGTGCGTGGGTGACGAGAGCAAACTGCTAATGAGGCTTCTCCGGTTTTTAACATTTGATCGTTGTCTGCAGTGGTGGAGACGCAGCGCCTGGTGCACCTTGAGAGAGCTTCCGAGCAGGATGTGCGCAGAGACGTCGGCGGCAGGAGACACGGCCCAGCCAGGGCTGCTCCCGACTGCGACCACCGAGGCCCCCTCGAGTCTGCAAAGGGAGCGGTCTAGGGCAAGTGCTGTCCCCGAGCTCTGTGCTGCCGTCAGGTGCCCAAGGCCTCCACACGTGCTGGTGGGGTGCAGAGCCAGCCGGTGGAGGGTGAAGGACCCCCTGCACAGCAAATGGTCCAAGGCTGTCACCTTGCCCGGTCAGGAGACCGCGATTTCTTCCCTCCTGACTGCTCTGGGGCCCAAAACGCTGCTCCTGGTTGGTCCCGCTCCAGGGCTCCCTGGCCCCGCATCCCCACCTGCTGCAGGCCTCCCCGCCCCACGGCAGAACCAGTGAGCGCCTCGTCAGAGGCGGACCTGGCCCTCGCTCTGCTGTGCTGTGAGCCCGTCCCTCTCAGTGGCCCACGGACTGGCATGGACAGCACTGTCCTCTTCCTCTGTCCCCTCTGCCTCTGTCCTGGCCCGAGGGCCTTTGCACCTGTGTCCCTCTGCTGCGAGTGCCGTCTCTTCCCCTTCCTGCTCTCTTCTGGGGCTTCCCGAGCTCCCGAGCTACACTGTGTCCTGGTCTGTGGGGCGTCTGTGTCCTCTGTGTCCCCAGGCCTGCTTTCCTCCTGCCGCAGCTTCCTGTGCCTTCATGTGCTGGGTCCTGCAGGGCTCGTGGTGCAGGTCAGGCGCCCTGCAGACATCGTAGAATGAGTGGGGGGGCCTGAACCACTAAGTCCGTGAACTGGAGAGCAGAGGCCTGGAGGGGAGGGGCCCGAGGGCAGTGACCCCGCAGGACCCAAGTCCAGGCCTGGAGACGCCAGAGCCATGTGGCTGCTCTGGGACAGCTGGACCTGCGCTCCCCTTGGGGTCACCGTCCCTTTGCCTGCAGCTGCGGGCCGCTGCTGTCCTCGGCTCTCGCCAGGAAGTGGACGGCTGGGCTCCCAGCAGGTGATTTGCTAGAGCCCGGCATTTATCACACAGCTGCCCAGCCGCTCACTTGCAGAGCCCGGAAGACAGATTCTCCGAAGTCGTCACCTGAACAGCGGGACGGCTGTCGCCTATCGGGAAGCAGCTGTCCGTCAGGATAAACGCTGGTCACACAAGGCAGGAGAAGCAGACTGGGCCGACTGGTGTTCCGGCGCCCGAGGGAGTGTGGAGTGATTGTGACACGGGTGCCAGTCCGGTTCTTGTCGTTTTAATAGACCTCGGGGGCAGGATCATCACCGGTGCCTCCAGCACGGCCTCTGCGGGTGGGCTGTGGCGGAAGGCGAACCGGCCCCTCGCATCGCCTTCTAACAGAACGCACCTGTGACGCACAGACACGGCAGTGCGTGCTGCGAGCTGGGGCGTCGTCTGTTCCCGTTGGCATGGTTTTGGGGCCTGGGGGGTACAGGTAAGACCCTGCCTGCAAAGGAAGAGGAAGAGGAAGTGGGGGACAGAGCTAGGAGCCTTCAGGAAGGTGAGAGGGACCCCATGCTGCCCAACAGGAAGAGAAACACCGGGACATCAGGGTGTCGCTCCCGGGACACGGGCTCGGGCTGGGGCCGCTGAAGGAGGCGTCCTGTGGTCTGCGGCAAGGCAGCGTCCCCACTGAGGCCTCTGAGGGACAAAGACAGAGAGGAAGGAGGCGAGGGGTCACAGCTCACACGTGTCGATCATACATACACTCCTCTGGCCAGACTTAGCTGGAGCCATGAAGAGCTTGATAACGAGACTTTTCTGGCCGTGGAGTGGCCACAGCTCTGGGAAGTGGCCCTGGGGACCAGCCAGGTGGGACATGGTGCAGCCGGCTCTGTCAGAGGGGTGGAGCCATGTGCGGAGACGGTGTGAGTGACCCACGCGGGGCTTGGCCTGCAAGTCCGTGGAGGTCCACCGAGGTCCTGGGGGCTGGCACGGTGCAGCTGGGACCAGGCGTTTAGCAGCCCTGGGGCAGCTGAGGAGGGCGAGGAGACAGCCGAGAGGACGCTTGCCCCGGCAGGTGACGGCTGTGATGAGGGCCTCGAGCCGGGGCCTTCTCTGTGAAATCACTGCAGTGTGGCCGCCGGTGCAGGCCAGCGCGGGTGGGGCCGGGGCCGAGGGCGTGTCGCCAGGATGGTGTCGTCCCACGCACAGAGGATCAGGAGGGACAGCCCACGGCTCACCACATGGGAGGTGCTGAAGAGGGGCTGGGCCTGCGTCCCTGAGCCGCCGGCTGCGTGAGAGCCAGGGGGACAGAGAAGCTTGGGGACCTTGGAAGGGACCTTGGAGGGCAGCGACCACCAGGCAGAACAAACGGAGAGCAGGGCGCGGGTGGACAGCAGCTGGGCGCAGGTGTCATCTGCACAGTGACCTGAACGTCCTACCCGCCCCTCTCTGGAGGCCACTGCAGACACCTCAGTGACTATGGCCACTGGGAGAGCAGTGCATCCAGTGCGCCCGTCAGAATGCTCGGGTCTCGGGGGTCCCTGCCTCCTGCTGTGGTTTCCTTGTGGCAGGACTCTGGGGCGCAGAGGCAAAACCGCTTGCAACTTGGCCGTGGGAGCCTGGGTGCTCTGGGCCTCACTGACCCCTTCTGCTGCTGCTGCAGCCTGGGGGCCGAGCTCACGGGAGGGGGCGCCATGCCAGGCTGCGAGAACCAGCTCAAGGAAGGCCAGACTCTCCCAATCGCCCCTACCCCGGCTCACGGGACAAGGAGGGAGTGCACTGAACCCCAAACCACCCCTCCCGTCACTGAGCACTCACCATGCCAGCCTCCTCCACCTGGACGGGCTCAGAGCCACCCGTGCAGGATGTCCCGCCCCTTCCTCCTCGTGCAGACCTCCACATGGATGTGCCCGTGGCACGAGGACAGCTGTCAGGGTCCTCGGCCTCTGTGCCCACGACTCCCGGGCCCCTCCCCGGGGACTCGGGCTGGCAGGTGACCTGCAGCAGGGTGAGGCTGGTCACTCAATGTCCAGCCTGATCTCAGACGACTTTTGACGTGGACACGGGGCCTCCAAGCTTCAGTGGCAATATGTCGTTATTGCTCCCCAGGCAGCTCACCAGCTGCTGCTTGAACATCTGTCCCCAGCCCCCACTCAGCTCCTCCGATGTGGGCTCAAACATCAAGGTCCTGGAGTGAGGGCAGAGCTGGGCTCCAGCCCAGCATGCTTCCCTCCTGCGGGGAGCTCATCCAGGCCAGGGAGGGAGGGCGGCCTCGCACAGTCAAGGGCAGGACGCTGTGGCACGGGCCGCCCTACTGTCAGCGGAGATCAGGCCTCTGATTACACATGGCACAGCCCCACAAGCTGCGTTCCGGTTCCCACATCAGAAGATCAAGTTCAGAGAGGGTGAGCTTTCACATGCAAGGTCAGAAACCCAGAGCGTCACTGAGCAGAGCTCGCCCAGGTCTGCCCGACCTCTGTTCCTTTCAAACCCTGCAGGTGTTGAGGAGAAGCTTCAGGGTGGCAGGGCAGTGGCCTTTTTGTCTTTAGTGAATTGCCAGTGTTACTGTGCTGCCCAGGACCTAGCACTGGCTCAGAAAATACTGTGTGGGTAGATGGTTCAGTGGGTCAATGGATGGATGGACGGAAGGTGGCTGGGTAGCTGGGTGGCTGGCTGGCTGGGTGGATGGAGGATGGATGAGTAGGTGAATGAGTGAGTAGATGAATGAGTGAGTGGGTGGATGGATGGGTGGGTGGGTGGAGGAGTGGGTGGATGGATTAGTGAGTAAGTGGATGGGTAGCTGGACAGATGGGTGAGTGGGTGGGTAGATGGGTGGGTGGGTAGATGGGTGGATGGATGAGTGGGTGGGTGGATAAGTGAGTGGGTAGATGGGTGGGTGGATGAGTGGGTGGGTGGATAAGTGAGTGGATAGATGGGTGGGTGGGTGAGCAAGTAGGTGGATGGATGAGTGCATGGGTGGATGGGTGGATGAGTGGCTGGTAGGTGGGCAGCCGAATGGATGAGAGGCTAGGTGGGTGGACGGATGGAGAGATGAGTGGGTGGGTGGGTGGACGGATGGGTAGAGGATCATCAAGGAGCCCACACACGGGCCTACAGTCTTTCCATCTTTGCCCTGATTTGTGTCTTCTGACTTGGACTTTCTAAGCCTGTGCCCCATTTCTGTTTGTTTGTCGTGTGTGCACGTGGAAGAGCGGTGAAAAGCCAGCCGGCTCAGGGGTCAGGCAGGAAACCTAAAAGAAGGAAAGCGGTAGGTGAGGGCCACCTGGAGAGGTGGAGAGGACATCCAGAGCCTTTTACAGTGCCCGCCCCAACTCAAACAGAAGAGCGTGTGATACAGTGACCCTGAGTATCGCCCGACGCCAAGCGTTCCTGAACCCCTGGGAACCAGGTTACAGCTTCGTCCCAGCGGGGAAGTCCCTCCCCTGCAGACTGCACCTCGTTGGGGACAGTTCCTCGGTGTCCCCTGAGGGCATCCAGATGACACCCAGTCCACAGGGTGAAGCCCGGTTTCCAGCTGTGGGAAGGCAGACATCTTCCGCTGACAACCAGGAGCGCCGCGTGTCTGCGTGAAGCACAAGTGCCGCAGGCCTGGCATAGGCTTTTACAGTAACCCATCTTCTCCTGGAGGGAGACAGCGGAATTCCACAGCCTTCTCCAGAAAGGAGTCGGGGCCGCATGAGTGGGGTGAGCGAATCCTGTGCTTCCCACGTGGACCTGCAGTGCTAGAACAGGAGGGCACCAGTTTCTCTGCGAACTGTAAGCCCAACCCAGGGCTCCTCCAAGTGCAGCCGCGCAGCCTTCTCTCGCCAGCTCGCCAGCCACCGCAGCCCGCTGAGCCGGAAGGGACATGAGCTCCGCGCCAGGCCCTGCCTCTGCCCTGCGCTCCCCCAGTGCTGCGGCTGCGTGGGGCTCTGGGCTGGCTCACCCTCCCCAGAGGTGAGGGGCTTCGCGGGAATGAGGAACGCTGTATGGCACAGTGGCTGGGCAGGGTCAGATCCAGGGTGCGCCTATTGCTGTGGCAATGTTGGTTTGACTTCTTGACAACACAATGAAAACTGTCTGAGAAGCAGAGACATCTCGGGAACCAGTCGCTTCAGCTGTCATCACGCCAGGTGACAGAGGCAGCTTTGGTCTAGCCGAACGGAGTGCTTCGTGGGGACTTGGGCCGTGTGTGCTGGAGCTGCTGACCTAGGCCTGCACCAATCCAAGCCCAGGTCCTTCCCTGACCACAGCCGGAGCCACGCCTGGCTGGGCCTCTGCAGGGGTGCTGGAGATGGTCCTTCCCTTGTACACTTGGGTTCTCGGGTGCCGCCTGTGTGGGTGAGGGTGGCCTCTGTGCTGACCCCTAGCAGCCACACTGGACTCTGTCCCTGCAAGACCAGGCTGTGGTCTGTGACAGGAAGGGAGAGACAGGGTCAAAAGCAGACAGCAGGGGCCCGACAGAGACCAGGTGTGGAGAAATGATGACTCCTCGACTGGACCCATAGAGAGAAACACAGACGGAAACGGAGATGGAGATGGAGAAGAGAGCGACGGGGGGAGGGGAGAGACCATAGGTAAAGCAGGCAGAAGTTTGCCCCACGCGTCTCTAAACAGTGCTGACAATACCTCCACGGGGCCCCTTGGGCTCCAGATAGTCAGGCCTTGCAGGAAGAGCCTCTGCTGTGGGGACTTGTGGTCTCCCCGAAGGGTTGCAGGGACACTGATGGCTCTGCTAGGAAAATGACAATGGAATCCAGTGAAACAGCGGCATGAAAGTGACACCCTGGAAAGGAGGCAGCGACAAGGATAGGGGACAAAGGAGACCTCACTTCCGGACGCAGTGTCTGGGAGCCACGCAGGAGGCGCACACTGGCCCAGGCGAAGCAGACTCCCCACTCGGTGTTCACTTGCACAACAGGAAGCAGTGTTTCCCCACAGACAAGCTCTGTCTGTTTACTGTTTCTCCTGCGAACCTGAGTGTTTCTATTTTGTGATGGCTGCTGTCTGCCAGGCTTCCTCCTCCCCTCCGGGAGCCCTCGGGGGTTGCGGGGAGGCAGCACGTGGAGCAGACACCCATCCCACGGCCTGGGAGGAAGGCACCTTGGGGACGGCTCCAGGGCGTGGCCTGGAGGGGTCCCTGCTGGACTGAGTGGGTCACGCTGCAGCCTGGTCCCTGGGCGTGACACCGAGTCTCAGGTGCGCATCCTCTCGGAGAGCAGATGAGGAGGCCGCTTCCCTCGGGATGCCAGTGTCAGCATGGCGTCCTGCTCGGGGGCAGGTGGCGGTCAGCGCTGTCTTTGTGTGCTCGCCTCCGGGGGCAGTCTTCCTCCACCTGCACCTTGCTAGCTGAACAACTGGGAGTCGCGACTCCTCACCTCACATGCAGCCTGGCATCTGCCCTCTGGTTCCTTCTCCCCTCCTAGTGGTTTCTGGAGACAGGGATTTGGAGCAGGAGGGTGAAAGGTCGTGCTTCCTGTTGGTGTCATGATGGTGGTCGGCACAAGACACAGGAGGCAGAGGAACCTGACCAGAGGAGTTACTTTCCCTCCGTCAGGGGTCCCAAGGAAGGTGGGTCAGGGCCGGAGTGGTTGCCACAATGCCCTCCAGGTCCCTGGGTGTGGTTTGGGTGCCATGATGCTGCCAGGAGCCCAGAATCCCCAGGAGTACAATGCCGTTTCATTGGTCAGTGCCTGTCACATGAGCATTCTGCATGCAACTCATTGGTCAGTGCTTACCACGTGACCTCACGGGTCTGCAAGGGAGGCTGGGAAATGTGTCGTGGGCAGGCCTTGCCTGCAGCTCAGGCATCACCAGAGTCCCCGGGGCTGAGTCTGGCTCGGCAGCACCCCCAGGGCCCCAGTCCAGCTTTTGCGCAGAGGCTGCCCGCGTAGCCAAGGCCACCCTCCGACAGAGACCCCGCGGCTGCCGGGCTTTGCTCTAGGCCCTGGGCGGGTCCTGCGCCCATGGGGAGCTTCTGGGAGCCTCAGGACACCCACAGACTGCATCCAGCGCCTGATCCGCCGCGGCTCCGGGGCCACCGAGACTGAGCCAGGACGGCCCTGGTGCCCACGTCGGGGTCCCTTGGTCCGCTACAGGCCGCCGTCCCGGACCTGAGAGCGCTCACCCGGCAGCCGGAGCCGGGAACAGCCGCGTGTGCCAGACCCCGGTCCGGCGCTCCTGGCCTCGTTCGGTGACCTTAGCCACAGCAGGGCCCAATGGCTCTCAGGGCCCGGGGCGTCGGCCACACCCTCCAGGCGAGGGCGAGGAGGGGCGCGGGGCCTGGGGGCTCGGGTCCTAGACACTTCCGAGCGCCCGGGTGGGGCCGCCGCTCCGCTCCGCTTGGATTTAACGTCGCCATGCTGCACGCGTCTCTGAGGGTCTGGACAGAGGCCGGGTCCGACCACACAAATGAAGGAACAACTGGGTCTTGGACGTGAGCGCCTCGGTCGAGCTCGTGACCGGAACACAGCGAAGGAAAACCCTACTCAAGAGGCCCGGCGAGGGTCAGTGCTGCAGCCGCGAGGCCAGACTGGAGCGCGACTCTGCGAGCAGCTGCGGCCCTGTCCGCCCCTGGTCTTCCCCGCGACTGCGATTGCGCCTGCGCCCTGGGCGGGGCGGGGTCACCCCTCGGCAGGGCGGAGCTCCCCTCGGCGGGGCGGGGTCGCCTCTCGGTGGGGCGGGGCTCCCCTCTGTGGTCGGCTCCTCCTCTGCGCGCAGCTCATCCTCGCAGGTCCCTGCCCTGGACGCGTCCTCCAGTGGAGCCGGACGTGGGTGCGCCGTGTTCGGGGCGGGGTGCGTGTCCCCGCTGACCGTCCACCTGCCCCGTGGCCCCTGTGCGTCTCTGAGGTCCGGGGCTGAGAGCCTTCCAGTCTCTGACGGCTGAGGCGGGGGTGCCCACGGCCCCTCCAGGACAGTGCAGTCTCATGGCGAGGGCCTGGGGACAAGGCCAGGAGCCCTCGCCTTAGGGGACCACGTGGCGGTCACGGCGGGCGCCCCCGGCCGTGGATGAAATGGCCTCACTTGGAACGGGACAGGCACAGGGCCCGCGCGAGGGGGTGCGCCACTGTTAGGGGGGCACGGCCGCTCAGGGTCACCCGCCGCCGGCCGCAGGTGGGGAGCCTGGACCCTCCCCGGCCCGGACCCTGGGTACCTTCCGCGGAAGGCGGGGCGGGGGGTACGGGGCGGGGGGTGTTGGTCAGCCGGACAGAAACAAGCCCTGAAGGACTGCGGTAAATACTGCTGTGGTGTGATGTGTGCATGTGCTGACGCTTCTGGTGTTCAGGTAGCTGTGGTGCTGTCGGCAGAATCGTCTGCGAGCGCGCGTCTCCTGAGACAGACCCTGTGCCGACCCGGCCTTGGTCTCACTTCACGCTTTAGGGCACCGATTTCTCTCCATAGTTCTTACAATTGTTCAGGGCTGGCTGTGGTGGCACACACTTATTTTCCCGGCTCTTGGGAGGCTGAGGCAGGAGGATTGCTGTGAGTTTGAGGCCAGCCTGGGCTACATAGTTCAAGGTCAGTCTGCACTACATAGTGAGACCCTGTCTCAAAAAAAAAAAAAAAAAAAAAAAAAATTCAGTAGCCCAGGAACAGCCTGCAGAACTTGCAGGACACACTGGAAAGAGTCCTGGCTGTGAATGCCCATTCACAGAAGCAGAGTGAGCCCAAATAAATAACCGAAGAGTGCACCTCAGGGTTAGAACAATCGAAATCCAAAGCTAGTACAAGGAAAGTGATAGATTAAGTCCAGTTTCTAGGTGGAGCACGTCTTGCGAATCTTCTGCGTCTATCTGCTATGCTAACAGCTTCTTAGTGGATTCCTTGGGAGTTCCAGAGACGGGATCATGTACCTGTGACCGCGTCCCTGTGGTCTGGATGGCTTATCACGAATGCCAGGGGGCTCCCGACGCCCTTTGCCAGGGGGAAATCTTTTCCATTCAAGATTTGCCGAACGCTTTCATGATGATGCATGGTGGGTTTCTGTCAAACGCTTTCTCTGCCACTTTTGGGGTCACACTGGTGTTTTGTCCTCTATTCCAGTCATACCTTGATTGATTTTCAGATGTTAAGCTGCTTCCTCCCTGGTGTAAACCCTTCTTTGCCAACAGTTACAGCCCTCTTTGTATGTTGCCGGGCCTGGCTTGCTAGCACTGCATAAAGGATTTTTGCATCTCTATTCGCAAAGGGTATTGATTGGTAGTTTCTTTGTGGTGTTTCTGTCTGGTTTTGGAATCAGTTAATTGTGTCCTCCGAGATTACATGGGGGAATCTTCCCTCCTCCTCTGTTTATTGAAAGAGTTTGTGAAGGTTGATGTTAACTTTTCTTTAAGTGTGTGGCAGAGTCCGCCCTCCAAGACCTCTGGGCTGTGTCCTCTTGGAGGGCGGTTTTAGATTGTTAACCTGACCTCTTCCTTCAGCGGAGGTCTATTCCTCCTCCCCTTCTTGCGCAGCGTCAATGGTGACGGTGTCGGCTTTATCTGAGCTGTCTTGTTTGTGTGCAGCTGTCTGTGGTTTTGCCTCGAGACTTAACTGCCGTTTCTGAAGTGCCTGCTGATCTCCTTGACGCAGGTGGTTTGCGTCTGCTCCCTCTCCTTGGTCAGTCCAGCTAAACGTCATTTCTGTCGATCTCACAGAAGCAACTTCTGGTTTCATTGATTTCCTCTAGTGCCTTCCTAGTCTCCGATTCATTTATTTACATCTACTCTTCAGTATTTACTTCCTTCTGCTTGCTTTGGCTTTAGTCACTGCTGTTTTTCTAGTTTCTTAAGGTGTGGCGACAAGCTTTGGTTTGCAATCCTTCCCTTTCCCTGCAGGCTTTCCCCAGGGTAAACCTCACGGGCGGCAAAGCTTTCGTTGTGTCACCCGTGTTGGTATGCTGTGTTTTCATTTTCGTTCCTGTCAAAATACTTTTGAATTTCCTTGTTATTTCTTGATTGTTTCGTTGTTGTTTGGGAGTATATTGCTGGGTTTCTGTGTGTCGGAAATTCGCTTCTGCGGTTGGTGTCTGTTTCATTCTGTTTCCGTCGGCGGCCGCTCTGGGTACCGGGCCATGTAATACTGGGCAGTGCTGGTATGCATGGACCAGAGGTCCCGGTTGCTAGGTCCCGAACTTCTGGAAGATGCGGCCGCCTCGCGCTCCCTCCTCACCTCCCAGTCCTGCTCTGGCTCTGAGGGGTCTGTGTCCTGCTACGCTGCGGCCCTGCAGAGCACAGCTTTGCGTCTGTTCATCCTGATGATTTTGTACTTCAAGGGAAGCTGTCGCGGGGTGTGTGATGCCAGCCCAGCTTGCTCTTGGGTCGGATCACTGGTCAGCGCTGCACTGGACGCGTTCCAGCCCCAGCATTGCGCCGCCTGGTCAGGCTCACAGAGCGGCTCTGAGCAGCTTGGGCAGGAGAGCCTCGGGCTTCTCCGTCCCCAGAGGGCTGCGCCTTACTCGGCGTCGTGTGTGTGACCGGAGCCTCACCAGGCGGGGCTGCTGGGCCGGGTCTCTGGGCCCTTGCTGCCCTCAGATCCCCGCCTTCCTCCTGCCTGCCTGGGCCGGGGTGCGACCCTCCGTGTCTGTGCGTTTGTGGTTGATGGGGGTTGGCAGAGGCGCGGAGCCGGTGCCTCCTCACGTTCAGGGTTTGTCCCTGCTGTGTCTCCCGGGCTCCTTCTCCCTTCACTGCCCCGTGCGACCCTGGCAGCCGGCTGGTGCCCCACGGCCTCTTGGCCTCCGCATGCTTTTACCCACACCCGAAATGGGGAGCTCCGCAGACTCCGTGATCCCAACCGAACTATTTGTCCACAGAGTTTTTCTCCTGCCAGTTCAGACTTGTCTCTGAGCTCCTCTAGTGAATTTTTCTGGTATTTTTCAACTTCAAAGTTTGTAATTTTATTTATTTATTTATTTATGAAACAGGGTCTCACTATGTAGTTCAGGCTGGCCCTGGACACCTGTGTAGCCCACATTCATGGCAATCCTCCTGCCTCAGCCTCCTGAGTGCTGGGTTTACAGGTGTGAGTCTTTCGATATTTAAAAAAGAACCCTACCTGTGCCGGGTACGTTTGGTGGGGTGGGGTTCTCAGGTGTCCGGTTGGTTCTGGAGACCCAGTTCTCTGGGTCTGGGGAGCCAGTTTGTGACGGCTGACTCAGAACCGTGTGCTGCAGGGCTGTGGTTTGGGTCGGGCTCGGCCCTCCTGGGCACAGCGACATTTCTTATCTCACTGTGTGTCTCATTTTTCTTCTAAACTGGACAATTAAAGTTACACAGATAATACGTCTGAATCCTCAGTGTGCGTCCGGAGGGCCGTTTCCATGCTCCGGTGCGGGCTGCCAGGCCGCCTGCTGTTTTACGTTTCAGGATGTTCCGTTCTCGTGCCGGGAACACCTGGAGCTGGGCTGAGTGGCTTCTGTGCGGGAAGCGAGGCTCCGAGGGGCGGGCTTTGCTGAGGGGGGCGGCTCCGCGTGGGGAGCGGGTTGAGGCTCCTGGCCTGGCCCTGGCTGGAGCCATCTGATTCCCCAGGGCTGTGCTCACGGCCGCGCAGGCCCTCACGAGGGTGGCTCCCGCCAGGTCCCCGTCACTTTCCGTTCCATTTTGAGAGCTGCTCTGGGTGCAGATCCCCCTTGACCACGGCACTCTCTTCATTGCGTGGCCGCGCCGGCGCCATCTGCCCTCCGGGCCTTGGCTGGCTACCCACGAACTGAGGCCAGGTCCCCAGCACCACTCAGCTGTGGCTCCTGCAGGAGGTTGGGGGGTCCCGGCCTGGAGCCTTCCCGGTCTCGAGCGGTCCCCACACAGAGTTCCCGGGGCCTCCGGGCCTGGCATGCGACCCGGGGCCCAGTCCTTTCCTTCAGCAGCTGCAGACTGGAGTGGAGAGCGGGGCCTCTCTGGACGCTGCCCTCTGTGAGTGACCCGGACAGAGCTGGGGTTCCAACTCCACTCCTCGTGGGGCTGGGTGGGACCCAGGCCTGGAGCCTCCCGGCTGCTGAGGCTGCTTCCTGGCTCCCGGGAGGTGGTGCCCAGGCAGCCCCTGAGCTCTGCCTCCATGGGATCGGCCCTCGGATTCTCAGGGGAGCAGGGGTGCCCTGTGCGCTCCAAGGACCTGCTGCCCGAGGGGCTGGGTGAGCGCAGGAGGTGATGCTAATCCTGGGGAGTGCCTTGCTGACGCGTCAACCATCCACAGAGAAGCAGAAGCTGCCTCCGTCCATGGAAAGATCGTCTGCCCGAGTCTGGCCCCCGGTGCTGTGGGAGCTGGTGCGGTGGGTCCTGGGTCCCAGGTGAACACGCTCAGGGGAAGCGTGGGCCCTGCTCCTGGGCCCCAGAGTCCGAGCTGCCAGGCTGGGCACCACGCCCAGAGGATCACTGGTCTGGAATTCCTGGCAGAGGCTGGTTCTTTGCAGGGCACGGGATTGAACCCAGGGCTTGGCACCCAGCCACATCCCCAGCCCTTTTTATGCTTTATTTTGAGACAGGGTCTTGCTAAGTTGCTAAATAGCTCAGGCTGGGCTCCAACTTGTGCTTTTCCTGCCTCAGCACCCGGAGTGCTGGGGTGACATGTACGTGCTAGCAGGGGCTGATCTTTCTTTTCTTTTCTTTCTGAGACAGGGTCTTGCTAAGCAGTTCAGGCTGGCCTTGCGCTCACTTTGTAGCCCAGGCTGGGCTTGAACTGGCAATGATCCTCCTGCCTCAGCCTCTGGAGTGCTAAGAGGCTGATTTTTGAAGCAGATCAGGGACACCTATTGTCGTAGACCTTAGTTGGAGCGGTTCTAGGTCTGATAAGCAGGGGCTTCAGGACCCCCACCCCGGTCAAAGTTCAGAGTTCTGACCTGGAGGCCACCCCTGGGCTTGGGAGCTGGCAGCCCCACGGTGCCCTGGCTAGGGTGTGGCTGTGGTCCCCACCTGAGCGGCCATCTCAGGCCAGTGGCTGTTGGGCTGGTGTGAAAAGGGTGTGGGAGAGCGCTCTTCCTCAGGCAGCGTGGCTTCGGCCCGACTGTCCCCCAGCGCTGGCCGCGGGGCTCGGATGGAGCTCCTGGGGCTGGCGCGATGTCCTCTCCGCCTGGCCGTGCATCCTGTCACGTGGCAGTGGTCGCAGCCCTGCTGGTGCCCCCCAATGCCAGGGTGTCTCCACCCAGAGGTCAGGCCTGCCGGCACCCTCCCCGTGGGCCCTGGCCTGGCTGCGCAGCCCCCAAACTCAGGACGGAGCGCACAGGTGGGGGCACGGGTCACTCGGGTTCTGGCGCCCCTTCCTTAACCGGAAAACGTCTGTCGCTGTTTACGCACGATCAAGCTCTTAGAATAAAGAGCTGAAGGCCTTTTGTTTGTGTTCGGCTGAATGTTTTTCTGCTTCTACGTCTACACGTTCTATGCACAGGATAATTTCAACCACAGTGTATAAGAGAGCTCTGCTGCTTACAAGGGAAGAATGGGGGCCTAGGTGGAGTATTTCACCCAGAGTTAGCAAGAGGGAAGCTTTCAGGTCGCTGGCGAGCACTGGCAGCTCGACGCCGGCGGTTTGATTGTACCGAAAGCCTTCGAAGCATCGACTGCAATGGAGCCTCAAGTTCAGGCTCTTTGGGGAGAGAACACAGGAGGACGAAGGCTACGCTGTGCTGCCGTGGCCTGAGCGGGCTCCAGGAACAGCCTGAAGTCCCGGCGCTGGGGTGGGGTGTCTCAGTATTCACCCTGACCCAGGAAAACCAAAGATAAATGAATGAGGTGAGTTTAAAATTTAAAGTAATGTGAGGTGGTAGGTGTTCTGAAATGTGTGAGTCATTTTTCTGAGTTAGAATACTAAGACTTGATTGATACTTTAAAATGTATGCTCATAAATTGTGAGTAGGCCCGGAGCGATGGTGCACGCCGTAATCTCAGCAGTACTCAGGAGGCTGAGGCAGGAGGATCGCTGTGAGTTCAGTGTCAGCCTGAACTGCATAGGAGACCCTGTCTCAAGTAGACACACACACACAAAACGGTAGATAGTCCAAACCACTTCTTAAGTTTTTCCTTTACCAAAAAGAAATGGTTACTAAGAATTCAAATTCTAATTAATATCTGTAATTCTGTATACGAAAAGGAAACAAAAAATGTATTTTTGGCAAAAACTGTAAGGAGTAAAAAAAAAGTTAAGTGGTAAAATTTTTGTCCTAAAGTAAAATAACTACATTATTCCATAAATAAAATGTATGAAAAAACTGAAAGGTTAAAACAAATCATCATAAAAGGTTTATAAAAATGAATCATATGAAAATTAGGTATAATTAAGTTGGTCAAAATTTAAAGGAGATTATGCCTTTCTAAAATGTTAATTACAACAGATTTAGATTTTTGTTTTTTGCGACAAAGTCTTGCTCTGTAGCCCAGGCCGGCCTGGAACTCACGATGCTCCTCCGGTCTCAGCCTCCTGAGTGGTGGGATCTCAGGTGTCCTCCACCACCCTGGACGAGGCTGAGAATTCTACCTGTGGGATGTTCCGACTGAGGCTCAGGAGTCTTCCACCTTGCAGCCTCCCAGTGACAAGGGCCTGGCTCTTCCCACCGCGAGGTCCCTCTGTGTGCCCAGGGGGCTCCGGCCTGTCCTGCTCTGAGCCGCAGGCTTCCGGTCGGCCTCTCCTACACTCACCCTCGTCAGGTCCGGCTGCCAGGCGTCGAAGGGGCTTCCCCAGCACCGCCATCCAACCAGGGGCTCTTCTTTATCTGTTCGTGACGGACAGAGGGTGTTTGGTTCAGATGATTGCTTCTATTTTTACGTGTTGATTTATGTCAGTGCCTGTGGGGAGCTGGTGCGGGTCCATGACCCTTTGCCATTCTCTTTGCACCCCTCCCCCCATCTCCTTTCCTGTGCAGAAGATGTAGCTCCCTGTTTCCTGTTGTCTTTTATTTTACCCTTTAATTTTTTTTACATTTTGGGTGTCTCAAAGAAGAGAAACCGTGTTGTGTTTAAACTTGCATGTCTGATTTATTCCCTTATCATTGTGGTCTCAAGGTGAATTCATTTGCCTACAAATGACTCAAGTTTATCCTTCTTGATGGCAAAGTAATACTCCAATGTGTGCAAATGCCACATTTTCTTTACTCATTCAATTGGGATTTCTGTCTTTGTGTTGTCTTTTTTTGCGGGGGAACTGGGGATCAAACTCACAACCTCAAGCTTGCCAGGTAGGCATTTGTGCCGCTGAGCTAACCCCTGGCCCGATTTATGTTGTTTTTATCAGGGTTTTCATTGCTTTAGAAGGCTGAGCCTAGAGAGTCCTATGTTTTCTTACATCTAATTGCTTTAGAAAGCTTTGAATTTATCACTGTGGTTAATAGAATGACTATTAATTCATAATGACCTGTGATCCCATTTTGATCAAATATTGTAAAACTTTTGACATTTTTGGCGAGCTTCCTCAGGATCAAGGTTCTAAACTGGGTCTTTTTTTTTTACTAATGTGACTGTGATTTCTTGCTTGGTCCCTGGAGGGCCTAGAAAGCAGGACCTCTGGTCCTCCGGAGACTCAGAAGCTCACAGCCTCGCTAGGTGTGTTGTGGGCGGGCACGGAAGGCGTTGCCTGAAAACTAAGTCTTCCTTAACTTGCACTTCATGGGTGTCCTTGACGTGGACGCCCTGAGGGTGACGCGGATCTTGTGGAAGCCTGAGGACCGGGTGAGAGGCCACAAGCGCTGACCATGGCGCTGGAGGTGCCGCCCACCCGCTCCGTCAGGGTGTTAACCACCGACCCAGCGACACCTGTCGCCTGCAGCTGGGATTCTCCTTTAATGGCACTTTCAGTCAGATACAGAAAGCTCCGAGCAGCTCCCTAAACCCGGGCTTCTCAGGCCCTTTCAGTTAATGGACTAATAAAAGTTGTACTTTGCGCCAGGCACAGTGGCACCGACTGTGTTCCCAGCATTCGGGAGGCTGAGGTAGGCTGATCTTTAAGCTCGGGAGCTCAAGGTCAGTGTGGGTGCCATAGGGAGGCCTGGTTTATAAAAAAAACCCCAAAAAACAAAAAAACAAAAGCCTTGTTTCTGTAGCGAGCTGCAGGAGACGGGACCCACAGCATAGCGCTCTCCGCCGGGACCCCAGGGGTCACTGGCCAGGCAGGTGGCCTGTGCTGCTCGCTTCCGACACTGACCCCGGGGCCGCACCTGGGACCAGAGCACAGCAGGTGTGCGTTCTCCTCGCGTCAGGCGGGCGACTGGTGCTGTGTGCGGGGCACCGTTCTGCGACCTGTGGTCCACAGCGACCCCTGCCTGTCTCACTTGCCGCCTACTCCGGCCTGGAGCCCTGGAGGCTCAGCACCTCCCTGGCTTTCCTTACTGACGTGGCTTCACACAGCAGCGAGCTCTGGGTTACCTGCTGGCTAATCAAGGTGGTGTTTGTGCAGTTATCAGCTTGACTTGTTACACACGGCTGAATTCTTCTGATAAAGTACAATCCTGACTGTGCGAGATAAAATAAATCCAAGCCACTTGGGCCTGACAGGCCTCCCAGTGCGTGTGTGACACCGGTCACCTCTGAGGCCAGGCCCACGGCGCAGACCGGGTTAAACCCTGCTGTGGCCCTGAAGCTCTGTTCTGTTGTCTAACTCTCCCGTCGGAACCGTGTGAGCTGGTGCTGACTGGACGACAGCATGGGCCTGGATGCCGGTCGTAGTTGGGGTTGCAAGGAGAACAATTACATACAGGACACAGAATTTGTAACATTATTTTATGATGGTCATCCAGAGTTAAATATAAGAAAGTGCAGGAAATCTGTCCACAGCACTAAAGACCTAGAAAATCCAGCTGAGGGCCTGGATTCCACACAATGTCCTGCATGAGTCCAGCTGAAGACCTACAGCCCAAGACAATGCCTCCCACAAGTCCAACTGGAGGTCTAGAGCCCACAGCAAGGACTCATGCCAGTCTGTTGTACGGATGTGCGCTGGGAAGGTCCCAAGGTCAGCAGTGGAAGCTAGAAAGTCTATGCCAGCGGGGTGAGGGATCTCTGCCAGTAGGTTGAGGGTTCCACACTGGAGCCAAGCAGTGACGCTCAAAATAAGGATGAGGGCTCCCCCCGGAAGTACCACAGCCGTCCTCAGCGACAGTGAGGTCCTGAGTTTCTCCGATGATGAAAACAGCTGAGTTGATATCAGGAAGCCAGTGTGCCAGGCTCCTTCCGGAGATTAAACAGCACACATCTTCCCCTCCAGAGCTGGGACGCGATTATCAAAGTAAGGACCAGAGCTCCCTCAAAGTGAACTGCAGCCATTCTCAGCAACAAGGTCCTGAGCTCCTCCGATAACAGCTGAGTTTGTATCAGGGAAGCCAGCATGACCAGCTCCTCCAGGAGAACCAGTGGCTCCAAACAACAACACTTAGGAGAACCCACAGTGCTACTCTTCCTCTTCAGGTCTCCTTTTATGCTGGCAACAGTCCTCAGGCCGGCCATCCACGCTCAGCACCACCCTGATTCAGTTCAGCTGGTGTTTAGGTTGACCACCAGTACCAGTCCACTACAATGCCTCTTCCAAGCAGAAACAGCTGAGAAGTCACTTTGCTTCCCTTCCCTCGGACTCCTGGGCACTCAGAGTGGCCGGGCTCCCTGACGCTGCCTCTCAGCCTGCCCGCATGTGGGTCTGTCCCGCATCGTGTGACAGTCAAGTCACACTTCGCAGGTGTTGATCTGCGATGATTTCAGAGAATGGGGAGATGTGGAAGTTCTTCTGCAAAATGGGGTCAGTGGGGTCACAGCACTGGAATGGAGGCGGGAAAACCTTCGGGCCGGGACTGAGCCCAGGAGACAGCTGCTTCCGGCTTGGCTCGAAGGCTGCCTTGCTCTGCTGGCCGGGTCTCAGGACAGCGCCGCACTCTGCTGTGGCTCAGGCCTCAGGGCCACCTCCCGCGAGCCCGCGAGCGCCCCCCAGAGCACATTCGGGGCATTCTTGTGTCCTCGTGAGTCCCCAGGCTTTGTCCTTGTCGTCCGGTGGCCCCTGTGGACTGTGCTCATTTGCACAACCGGCCCCCGGGGCTGGAGATCTGTGCTGCGTTTCCGTCGACCTGGACAAGGACTGGGCTCCGTGCGCGTGGAGGCTGCTGACGGACGCTGCCGCTGCGCAGGATCTGGGGTTTCCACAGTGCACAGCATAGGTGCGAGCACACGAAGGGACAGTTTGTAAACCGAGGCATTGCAGGTGGCCATGTACGTGACCAGCTCCTAGGTTCAGTTGTCAAACGAGGGTGCCCGAAAGCCTCTGTAAACCAGTCCCTCTGGGCAAGTCCAGGAGCAAAGTGGTCGTACCCCACAAGCTTCCCACTGCTCCCCGTCCTCCATCCCTGGGCCCCGCTGGGCCCGCTTGTTGCAGCCCTGGACCGGACTGCAGGCAGCCTCAGAGCTCGGGGGTGGAAGGCTGGGCGAGGCTGTGTTGGGCCGAGCACAGCAAGCAGCTGCGTGACCCGTGCGCAGGCCGGGGCTCCCCGGGGGACAGAGCTGCGCTCGGTGAGGCTGAGGTGCTTCGGCCGTGAGCTCAGTCCCAGAGGAAAGCCGTGGGCTGGGTGACACAGAGGGACTGGCTGGGCCACCTCTCCCATCCACCTCACTGTCACCGCGGAGCTGTGGGCAAGTCCCGCGGGTCCTCAGCGTGGGGTCTTCCTCGGGGGCCACTCTGAAGATGGGGCAGAGGACGTGTGCACACGATGTACACAGATGTACACACAGATCTCAACTGCAACATGTGCACACATGTGCAAACAGATGAGGCATGTGCACACAGATATGCACACACACCACACACATGGTCAAGGGCACACAGCCATATGTGCAAACAGATGCACACATGCACATGCACACAGGTGCGCACACACCACACGTATGTACAAACATCAAACACATGCGAGTGCATATATGGACACACATGCACACGCATGCAGGTACACACACACTTGTCCATGCTATGCACACATATAAGTGTTTGGACACACATGCACACGCATGCAGGTACACACACACTTGTCCATGCTATGCACACATATAAGTGCATGCACGTCACAGTGCACCCTTGCACACATAGGCACCTCACACACGCATACTTGTGCATGGGTGCACACATATGTGCACACACACCATGCACAGCCCACAAGCAGCTGCAAATTCAGGTGACCCCTGAGCTGGGAACCTTGTGGAGCTCGTCTCCCGTAGTGTCTGGTTGGTCACCAGGACCACAGGGTCACAAGACAGCGGCCTGCCCGCACGGCCCCACGTGGGCCTGTCTGGTCTGCAGAGCCCGCGTGGGCGGCCAAGGCTCAGCACCCCGTTTCTCGGGGACTGGAAGGCCTGGTGCTGTGGACCCCCCACTTCCTGGTGGTGTCTGGCAGGAGCTGAGCAGCTCATGTCCCCAGCACGGCCCCCGGGGACGCTAAGCTTGGGCCCTGACGCAGGCTCTGTGTACACTGGGCCCAGGCTGCTCTGTCGGTATGCGGCTCCACCCGCCTCCCTGTCATTTTCCCTTAATTACTTCCGTCAGGAGCCCGTGAACTGTGTCCTCCTTCTCATCGGGGGCCAGCTGGCATTGGGCCTAGGTAAAGACAGGCCGCAGGCGGGGGCTCCCTCACTTCGGTTTAATTAGGAAGGGGCTGGAGGCGGACCCCACACCGGTGAGGTCGCGCGGCTGGCAGAGCTCTCTGCCTGCAGGTCTCGCTCCGCCTGTCTCCAGTCCTTGAGCAACTGAAGCTGGGGAAGGGTTTTCTGCCAATTTTCTGTTGGCTGCCAGGCCCCGTGCTGGGAGGGGCGCGGTGGGAGGAGGCGAATGACAGACCCCTCGTTCTCTAGGTGCCCCAAGGAAGCCAGAAGCGGTGCGAGGTGGTGATCGTTTGAGGATGTGATACTAGAACAGCCAACACGCGCCCCAGACACACACTGCAGACAGAAGAGAGGAATTCGCTTTGTTTTTCTGTGATGCTGCTGGATTTCCTTTAGGAGCTCAAGTTCAGCGGGCAGGTGGACTCACTCACTGGCGACCTGGACTTCAGGCTCACGCCAGATTGTTAGGTCTGCACTCCAAACCACAGGCGGTGTGTCGTCAGGAGAGGCCGCGTTATGCTGCAGCGACAGCCGGGCAGGCCTGGAACACTGTCACGGTCTCGCTCACACGCCTGTCCTCCGCGGGTATTCAGGAGGCCACACCTGTTCTAGTGAGGATTCCGGTGAGGAGGCGTGGTCGGACCCCTCGGGGAAAGACAGAGAGAGCTTGACCCCCACGAAGTGTCTTCCACTATGATGAGACCAGGGCTCCCAGATTTGTTTGCCATCTTGGTAACCGTTTCCCAGTTCAGGAGCTGGCAACAAAAGGAGAGATAGACAGAGAAAGAGAGAGAGAAAGAGAGATAGAGAGAGAGAGGACTGAGTTGTTTGTTACGTGAGCGAGCTCCACTTCCGATGCACACACAGTGGACACAGCTCACAGAGTCCTCGCAGCCTACTGAGGTAGGCCCCCAGCGGCCTCCACGGTGAGCACAGAGAGGCCCAGCCAGTCCCCTGTGCTGCACAGCTGCTCTGGGGAGACCCTGGGGACAGCAGCAGGTGTCATTTGGCTGGCGCGTTCCTTACTCACTTTCTTTTCTGCCCTGAAGCCCCTCCCCTCATTCTGCAGCTGTGGATTCTCCTTTACCTCCCCCTGCCGGTTCTGTGGCTCTGCACCTGGCTTTAGAGAAGCAGATGGCAGGGCTGGCCCTTCTCTCAAACAGACGTCGGGTTGCCTGGCTTGGGCTCTCTGGACATTGGGGCGGCTCGGGAGAGGAGGAGACAGGGGAGCCCCCAGTGCACCGTGGAGGCCCCGGGAGGTGTAGCGGTGGTGAGTGCGAGGGAGCAGTTCAGGCCGCCGCTTCCTGCTGAGCGAGTCAGGGCCACTCCTGGTGTTCACTGCTGCCGTCGGGACATCCAAGAAGGTGCCCTCCATGCTGTCCTGCCCGGGCGGGGCACAGCTGCTGTCCTCGGTGAGTGCTTTGTGGGTCCTGTGGATAAGTATATCTAAATCTGAGCGTTGAGCTGGGTGTGGGCGCGTGCACCTGCTATCCCAGCTTTCTGCCAGCTGAGGCAGGAGGATCACCGTGAGTTCAAGGCCATCCTGGGCCACATATTGAGTTCAAGGCCAGGCTGACATACACGGTGAGAGTCTACCTCAAAAACTAAGAAGAAAAATCCAAATGTTTATTTAAACCCTGGCTTGATCAGTGAGGTAATACATGTAGTCACTCACCGTCAGTGCACTTACTGGATTCTCCATGTCCTCGTTTGTCATTCTCCCTGTGCATCACGTCAGCATCAGCACCATCAGGGTCGCCATCACCATCACCACCACCACCATCATCACCACCATCACCACCATCATCATCACCA